>ML875194.1:0-15399 GCA_009831015.1 Picea engelmannii
GGAGCAAAGTTTATACCATCCTTTACCTATACCTACTAGACCATGGGAGAGCATCTCCATGGATTTCATGGATGACTTGCTAAGAACCATACGAGTACATGGCTATATATTTTTGGTGGTGGACATGTTCAGTGAGATGTGCATTCTCATGCCTTTTAAAAAGGCTATAAAGAGACAAGATGCATCCACCATGTTCTTTAAAAAGGTTTGGGTGCACTTTGGGATACCAAGGAGCGCCATCTTAGATAAAGACACCAAATTTCTTAGTTCCTTTTGGACTAAACTTCGGGAGAAGATGATGGACACCAAGTTAAAGAGATCTACAACTTTCCATCCATAGATAGATGGGTAGATAGTAGTGAACAAGACATTTATTCAACTTTGAGGGGCTACAAACATGAGAATCAAAGGACATGGGATGAGAATTTGATTTATATTTAATACTCTTATAACATAATGGTCCAAAATGATTAGATAGGGGTAGAGTGAACTTTGTCAAGTTGGCTTGAAAGGACAACTTCCAGCTAAGGCCAAATGGTACTCTAGGGAGAAGGTAGAGGAAAAATATCCTCACCTCCTCTAGTGAAATTTTTTGTAGACTAGAAGCCTCCCAAAATGGGGAGGTACGATTCAAAATGTATCACTATAGAAATTTTCATCTATTTTGGTACTTTATGGTTGGAAAAAATTAGAGTTATTGGTTTCTAGGGCCCATTTCTAGGGTAGGTCCTATTTTTGTGATTTGGGTGTAGAAATTTCCAAATCCTATTTGGGGCACTAAACAACCATTCTTGGGGTCAAAACTTCATGGAAAAATTCCCAAACCTCTTAAGTTGTTCTACATGTCGATAGCTTTCCATCAACACGAAGATCATCTTAGTCAGAGTTCATATGAGGAAGTTATGCCTCCCATAAGTTGACCTATGTTGTTAACCACCATGGTATCGAGTGTATGCCAGAACAACTCTCATTACTCACACATGTGGTGCTAGTCACTTGTGGACTTTGAAGAATATTCTAGAGAGTCCAAAACCCCGACCCTGATTGGGAGTTAAGGCATACAAAAACCCTAATACTAACCCTAGATGACTATCAAGACATGTCAAATATTAGGTTGTTATGAAAGGAAGGGGTTCCATTTTTGTTGTATTAATTTACTATTCCATAGTTGAGTATAGCAAGGGACTCGGATATTGTGAAGACAATAGAGGAAGTAGAAGACCTTGTAGCAACCATACACGCCATAGTGTCAATGGCAGCTCCATAGTGAGTTCATCTTTCTTTGTATTTACATTTCATAATTAAGAAGAAAAGAACAAGGCATAGTTCTCGACTTTTGGTTGGGTTTTCACATATTGTGTTTCCTAGGGTACATCTTGTGTTCATTGTGTGGATAGCATGGTATTTTGTTTTAGCTTCTTTTATTTATGTCTTAGCTTATTTTTAGCATTTTGAGTGTTAAGCTAGTAATATTAAATCCTAATCTTGAGTAAAACACTACATGTCAAAGAGTTTTCAGAAACTTGTAAGATATGTCGTGATGAACTGCTCCAATGGAATATTCATGACAATTTATAGATAAATTCACGAGCTTGAGAGTGGGTATGCGCCTATAGTGAACCAAAGGGTTATGTGGTTGGTATCTGGAAAAAATGGTCTAGTCTTGATGAGAAATCCATGGTTGTAATGAGTTAATAGGTTGGGGAAGGAAATGAACTTACCTCTCCATGTGTCTATGTCGAGTATTGGTTGCAATTAAGCCAAGGAACACCATACCATGTCTCGCGAAGGGAAATTTAATATCTCAGATTCTTCTTACCTCCACAATTACATTTGTTGTGAAGGATTTTCCGAGGGAGTGAATGCACAAAAGGGAAATGCTCAAGCATGTGTTGTGAGTTGTTGGGAGAAAGAGATCCATGGGCAACTTTAATGATGGGTAAGGTGCTTGTAGGGATCTACACATTGAGAATTTGTCTTACTTGGCTAGACTTAGACAAATACTGAGCATTGTGGGTTCGATTGAGTGAGAAATAAAGCCTCTAGCTAGTTATTCACCTTTGTCGCTCAATTACCCTGACTTGGTGGTGGCATCCATAATAGGTGCTTATGGTCGGGATATGAATTGCTCTTGCACAACCAATTTATTGAATAAAATTTAGAATAAAGAGAAGTAACAATACTTGCTTTGTATAACTATAATTCATAGCTTGGATTATATTTTTAAAATGAACATTGTGTATGAAATCGATGATGAATCTTCATGAAAATGAATGTGGACATAAGTTGTCATGTATCCATGGTTAAATGGTGAAATTTTTACTTATGTAATTATGCATTCTAGTTGAATGTTATGCATATGAAAGGATGGAGTTAATTCATATGATATAGATGTTGTGGTGGTTTTATATGTCATCATGCACTTGTATATGGATGTTGTATGTATGAGTTAGATTTGTGTGATGCACATGTGAACATGTAATATCTATTTTGAGACAATCTTGCACCTTAGTGAAAAGCCTTCACAAGGTACATAGGTGAGTGGAACATTTTAAGTGTTACCACTGTCACCTAGGCAACAACTTCCCTCATTTTAGTGAATGACAACTCCAACACAAGGGAGGCTTCCCTAGTATCCTCTAGGGCTCCCAAGACAAGATGAGATCAAGTCTAAGGTCACCTATATGGCTACCTAATTTACCACCAATAAGATACAATAAAAAAGTATATAATAGGTGGTTACTCAAGGTAAATTCCATATTTGAGTTTAATGTGCTTTTAGGGTTGGTTGGAGGGTTTATTAAGTTACCATCCAATGTGAAAATTTTCCCAAACAATGCAAATCTGAAAATTACAAATGGTTGTTGCAAAACTCGTATAAATTATGAAAAATTTGCAGGGATAGACAAGTTACAACAACAATCGACTTCAACCCTTTAAACAAGTAAAAATTAGGGCTAAGACAATGGATAAAACTAGGGTTTGTACAACTAGCTAATTTTGAAAATTAGAAGGGATATAACAACCAAGAATACCAAAACATCCAACTCTAAATTCGTTGTAATATAAACCATAAATACTATTTATGGCAATGAAGTGATTTTTAGGTTAAGTACATGTACAAAAGTTAAGATGTTTAGGGTTTAAGATGGTTGAACATGAATATAAGCTCTTATAAAACCTTGTATTTACCCTAAAACATAAATAAAAGGTGAAATTTTGAATTTTAGAATGATTAGATCGTAGAATACTAGTGCCCACTATTTTTTGGGGGGGGCATATGAGGTAAACTAAGGACTCCCTTGAGAAAGTGTAAGTAGAACTAGGGTGATAGTTAGGGTTGTCCACTACAAACCTTGACAAATCCACTACAAGTTCCAAGATAGTTCAAGGGAAGATAATCCACTAGCAATCTTCCAAGAGTTATTGAGAAGGGACTTATTCAAGAAAGACACAAATAGAGTGGACCACCATCACTAGAGAAGTACAATTACACTTAAAATCATTCACAAACAACATCCACAAGAACAAGTGAAACCACTTACTCAAGGAATCTATTCATCTTCAAAACCCTAGCCAAGAGCATCCATGAAATTTGTAAAGCAATCCACAAGACATCATCCTCAAGAAGTCACTCTAGTTATCTATCCATAGAAAATATAGAAGAGAATAAGTAGACAAGTAATGTTCTCCACAAGTTATAGCCATGATTCACAAATGAGAAGTGTTTCTCTATTTATTTGAGAGATCTAACACCCTTCTTATTATAATAGTAATGTTTTCCTCGCTTTTATCTTAAGAAAATATAAAAATACCTTTATCTCTTTACAAGCCCCGGAGATAGGGTGAAAATACATAAAATATCCATGATACATAAGTGAATAGGTTAAATACCCTAAAAGATGCTCTTAAGATGAAGTGAACCTCCTCAAACTCTACGTTGTCCTCATCATATGCATGAAAATCTCCCACATGTGGCATGTGTGGGCTCCCAAAAGTGGACAACTAACTCAAAAATCAAGTAAAGGGGTGTGAAATGTCCTCAAAGGTGAAATGTTCCCTCTAAATGATGCAATGTTTCATCAAGGAGGTGCAATGTCCTCTCCCAAAGGGTGTAACGACCTAAAAAATGGCCCAACGTCCTCCAAAAGACATGGGACAAACTCCATCAAGTATGTAAGTGGTCTCCTTAATGCCCTCCAAAAGGACCAGGCTCAATCCAAGTCACATCCATGCTATGTACATTGTTCAAAGTAGGTGCAAGTGACCTCAAAGTAGTCAACAATTCAAAGGCATGCACCGAAGTTCAATGCAACGTAAAAAAATGAGTCATGTCAAATGTAAATGCCATTAGGTAGACCACATTAAGCATCATCTTCAAACCTCACGATAACTCATATAATTCATACAATTTGCCAAGTTTAGGAATGCGAGGCTCATCATTAGCCCTTATTACATGTGCCAGTACCCAAGAAGAGAAGTATTTCCCAAGACACCTATCAAGGAGCATGCATAGTGATAGATGGTATGGTTTGGGGGGTAACTTCATGGGTTGTAGTGCACAATATGTGAGGTTATGTAAGATATTCAGCCACGCGAGCACCTTTGGAATGAGGGAGCACTTATGCATTGAGTTTCCCTTTCCTTGACACCGTGTCTTTCCACCCCTTATTTTCCTTTTTTCTTTCAATGATTCAACCTATTTGGGATTTTGAATTTCATTTTATGTCACTTAGTCCTTTTTTTAGATATGCACTCATTGCATAGGACTTGGGGTGATAGCCACATAGCGAGGGGGCATTGCTCATGCTTTGTTTCCTTTGGTTTTTGACATTTCTTTTCTTTTGCTTTGTATTTTGATCTTTGCAACTTTTCTATTTTATTTTATTTTATTTTTTATCTAGCTGCATCAACCTTGAGCATTCAAGCTCCTTCTTCTCATGAGATTATGAAGCATGAACCTATATGTGTGACATAATACAACCAACCCAAGAGTGGGACAACCAAAATAAGGAAGGATGGAAAATGTTAAGTATGGGTTAAAGGATATGGACATGCTACACCTCTCAAAGCCCCCTAGTAGTACAACTCTACCCAAGAGAGACAACACTTATCTAGGAGATGAAGATGACCACCAAGGTGAAACAAGGAAAAAAACACAAATTTAGAGCACCATGATCCATTATCCGACTTAACCAATGGTCACTACTTTCATGTCAAATACATAAGGCAATGACACTTAATATGAAGCATTGAAATAATGTACCTTGTGTATGTCAAACACCATAATTGTCAAATGTGGGTGAGCTGAGCATAATGTCAGAAGCATCTATGGTCAAGTGTCTGTGGAGAACCATGGATCTCGTCTGTGGAACTATGATCTATGGATCATAGAAGAAAAATCCTCTCTATTTACCGTCAGATGTCAGGGGGTATCAATACCATTAAAAATTCATTTTGGAGCATAGACAATAATAAGACCAACAAATGTGGTAAGTATTGAGGCTTAATGCTCCACTAGCCTGATCCAGATTTAGGAGCGGAATGAACTGATTAACAGACTGAATACAATAAACACGGAGATATGAAGAATAACACAGATATCCAGTGAACAATATCTTCTATTAAATAAATGAAATAGGCTGAAACTGTAAAACTGCAGAACTAAAACACTTTCTCGAATGGTGGTAGCTATCTCTAAGAAGAGATGTGCCTGCTACGTGCAGCCGTCTGAGCAGAAACGATTACAATGAGGCTCTAGAGGCCTTTTTGATATCACTCATGAATGCCAAAACCCTAGACATCCAAAAACCTAACCCCAGGAGGTGAAACACCAAAAGTCATGTGGGCCCCTATGGGTAATTTGGTACCTCAACTTCCCAGGGTCGTGACTTATGCATACAAATTTCGTTTTAGGCGCATGATAGCCCATTGGAAAGGTCTTTCATAGAACTATACATTACGCCATCAAAATCTGACTCCGTCTACAGTTTGAATGTGGAGAGCCAAAAAAAATTGTTTAGGGCTCCAAAACAACCCTGGAAGTACAACAAGTTGTGCTAACATGAAAACATACAAAATAAGCCAGTTGGATTAGGTGAGAGGCCACCAGTATCCACCTGGAATATGTGCAGGGCTTCAGACAACCCCATAAGTGTAGAACCCACAATTACAAAGAAGTACAAAATAACACATTGAACAAAAAACGGACAAGAGGAGCCAGTTGGAATAGGTGGGTGGCCACCAATATCCACCTGGATCATAGCCAAAGGAAAGCATATGGATCATGGTATTCACTGTTTGTTGGGTGTCATTGGACACGCAATTTCGTTCACAATTAGAATTTTTATCAGTCAATGAAGATAATTTTAGCTACGCCGAAGTGGGTATCCAATTTCCACTGCAGAGAGTCGATGTGAATATGCCACAATATTTGAAGATGAAATGTGTAAAATGGGTGGCTTGATTGAAGGGTTGATCCAAAGAGTCCAAGTGTCCAACCTATTAACCATTCATACTCTCTCTCTAGTTTATTTTTATGACATATATGTTCCTTAATCTAGTTGTAACATTCAATTCAAAAACCTTTAAGTAAGAAGTTATAAGTAAATGGATTTTATTCTATTAAAATTTTCAAATGCTCACATCTAATTTTAATCACATACAATGATTTGCTCACTCACATAAATAAGATGACCCACAATAAATAAAATATATTTATAATTTTTTTTAAATTCCAACTAAACCACCAAACCAAGATTTTATTAACTTCAACTCTCCCTCTTGTTTTTTTAACTAAAGCAGTTAATTTTTATTGAAAGAAGAATCGGTTGGGCCGAGGCCAAATCTACTTGGATTACAAATGATCTTTGTCTCTCTTTCCTTGATACATTCTATTATTTTCTTTCTATTGCTTGGAACTAAATCTTGCAGCTACAGAATGGGACTGGACATAGGTGCCTCATCATTCTTTCTGAAAAATCCTTGTGGCAAGTTGCAGCCCTCATTAGCCTTTTTGTCTACTTCTTCGTTCGAGTTGAGAAGGATGTGATAAAAGTCAAAGGAGGCGAAACTTTGTAAGGAACCCCGAAGTCTTCGAAGAGTCTTGTTGAGCCCCAGATTGGTGAAGTGGTCCTCTGCGTTTAAGGTTTTTATTAAAATTTATGAATCACCGAAGACTTGAAGAGCTTTGTTTCCATGTTCCTTAGTGATCTGGCAACCTTTTAGTAGCCCAAGGATTTCGGCCTGGTTATTTGTGCTTTGTCCTAACCCCCAGTTGAAGTTGTCTTCTCGAGAACCATCATTGGAGTAGATGATTTTTCCTGCTCCTGCAATCCCCAGATTCCCTTTAGAGGCGCCATCAAAGAAGATTGTTATCTTATTTTGCTTTCTCCACCGGTCTTGGAATTCTTCATCTGGAATTCTTATGCGCCAAGTGGGATTGTTAGATAGGTGAGCTATGTTCTTTGTCCTTCCCTGAGTCAAGAGAGCGCCCATCTGGTTTCTTTCCTCTGTAGTGAGAGAGATGTCAAGCTTTGTCGAGTAGTTTCCCAAGGCTTCCAACAAATATGCCTTGGCTTTGGCCGCTACTGTCAAAGGAGTATGCACTGTATTATTAAAACTGATGTCATTTCTTGCAATCCAGATCTTACAGCAAATGAACTTGGGGATGGAAGACCAGACACGGTTCCATAATGATTTGTCTTTTAACACCCTTGGATACCGATCTTGCCAAGAGCCATAGAGTGCGCCAACAACAATTTGGGAGGGAGCGATCACATTGAGGCCTTGGAGCGCAAGAGCCCATACCGATTGGGCAAAGGGACAGTCCACGAAGAGATGGTCCATATCCTCAGGGGCCATTCGACATAAATTGCATCGGTGTGGGCCATGGATGCCACGTTTTTCTAAATTTTCTCCAGTCAGCACACGCCTGTGCATGAGCACCCACGTGAAGAAGTTGATCTTTGGGAGGTTGTAGTTGTCCCAAACTTGCTTCCAGACTGTCAGATTCTTAATTGGGGGATGGTGGACTTGTAGGGCTGCGTATCCTTGAGCGACAATATATATACCTGTCTTCCCCCAACTCCAAATATCGATGCCATGGATGCTTACAAGAGCTGCTCCTTTCAATGTGTCAAGGAGGAGATGTTTCTGGTGAAGGAGATTCAAAGGCAGATTAGGGAAAACCCAATCCGCCCAGTAACCCTCTTTGTCCCAAGTAGAGATGTCTGCTAGGCTATGTATCCCGAGCTGGGAAAGCCACTCCCGAAGATCTGCTAAATCCACTGTGTTTTCAAGTGGTGATTTGCCCATAATGTTGTCTGTCCAGAGCATGGTTCTTTTTCCATTCCCGGGGACTCTGTAGAGCTGTTGTTTAAAGAATTCAAGACCTTTTCTACATAGATTCCATAACTGGGTGCCTTTGGGGGTGCTATTAGACTGTAGATTTCTCAAGGAGACTCATTTGAGGTACTTCTTCCGGAGGACCAGACTTACAGGGTGGCTTCTGTTGGAGAACAATTGCCATAATATTTTGCCTCCTAAGGTGATGTTGGCCAGACCGGGGTCTCTTACTTGAAGACCACCTTCTTGCTTCGATTGTTTTACTAAGTCCCAATTGACTAGATGAAATTTCTTTGATTTCCTTTGCCTCCACGCCATAGGAAGTCTCTGATCAACTTCAAAACTTGCTCAGTGATCGCCTTTGGAGCAAGAAGAAAATATGCTTGATAGATAGGGAGGGAAGACAAGACTGCTTTGATAAGGATCAACTTGCCAACATTATTAAGCCACTATCCTCCCCAAGCTACTATCTTTGATTTAATTTTTCTAATAACTTCCATCCAGAGCGAAGTTCTTTTAACTCCCAGCGTTAGAGGTAAGCCTAGGTACTTGATTTTATCCCAGGAAACAAATCCAAGAAATCCCAAGAGACGGGCAATTCCGAGTATGGTTGTCTCCTCCGTGTTCCATCCATACACAACACTCTTTCTTTTGTTGACCAACGCTCTTGAAATGCAACAAAAGTTTTGAATAATCTCATTGAATGCCCTTGCAATTCAAAGGGAAGCTCCTCCTAGGAGAAGGGAATCATCAACAAACAAAGCGTGGTTGACTGACTCTGTTCCTTTCACTGGATGGATGCCCAGAATTGTCTCGAAATTCCTTTCAGCTATCAGTTTCCTGCTCATGGTGTCTGCCATCAAAATATACAAAAAGGGGGATAGCGGGCAACCTTGCCATATCCCTCTTGTTGCTTGAAAGTAGTTAGAAGGCCAACCATTTACTAGAGGCGCAATCTAGGGCTTGTCAATGCAGGTTTTGATCAGATTTATGAATTCTGAGCTAAATCCATAAGCGAGCAACACTTTGTACATAAAAGACCACTTGACCCGATCAAAGGCATTGGCCATGTCCAACTTTATAAGCATTCTCTGCTCCTTCCTCTGGGAGCTTGAGTGAATGGCTTCTTGGACAAGAATCACATTATCCAGGATATGCCTCCCTTTGACGAACCCCCCTTGGGTGGGGGAGATTAGCTGACCAAGCATGGGTTTTAGTCTGTTAGCCAGCAGCTTCGAAAGGATTTTGTAGGAAGCATTGCAAAGTGAGATAGGTCTAAATCTGTCAAAAGATGTTGGATTCACTTCTTTAGGGATTGAGGAAAGAAAAGTGGAGTTAGTGTTGCCTCCCACTTTGGCCTTTTGTTGAAAAGATTTAACCATTCTCAGTAAGTCTGTCTTGATAATTATCCAACAAGCTTTGTAGAAATGTATGGAAAAGCCATCAGGGCCTGGGGCTTTGTCGGACTCCATGTCCCAGACTACCTTGCTGATTTCCTCCTCAGAGAATGGTTTCAAAAGGCTTGCGTTGATCTCATTATTGACAAGATGTGGAAAATGGGAAAGGAAAGCGGCTGAGAGCACCTCATTTTCTGTCCCATCCTCTGAGTAGAGATTTTGAAAATGATTTTCTGCTGCCGCCTTGATTTGGACAGAACATTTGTAGACTGCCCCATCTGCTGAAGTAATTTCTGAGATATAGTTTCGAGAGAGACAAGCTGGAAACTGCCTATGGAAGAAGGTCATATTACGATCACCTGCTGCCAACCACAGGCTTCAGGACTTTAGTTTCCAATACTCCTCTTCATGTCTGTAAGCTCTGTATGTGGCATACTGGGAAACTTGTTCCTTTTCCAAAATCTGAGTGGTTATGTTTTGGCTTTCCATGTCCTGTTGGAGATCTGCTAACTGATGGACAACCACTTTCCTCTTGGCAGAGTAGGGGTTGGAGGGAGATTTGACCCACTCTTTAAGAGCTGATTTTGTTATTTTTAATTTCTGCTCCCAAACATAGCTTGGAGAGCCAGTGACCGGAGTAGACTAGGCTTTGGTTACTACTTCCATGAACCCTTCCTGTTTGATCCATTGAGGACTGAATTTAAAAGGAATGGGGCCTAAGTCTTCTTCCTCATCCAACTGCAAGAGGATGGGCTTGTGGTCCGAGGTAAATTTTGGGAGAATTTTGGTGGACAGTAATTTTTTTTCCAACAAGAGGGTGCTTTGCACTAGGAACCTATCAAGCCTAGCAGAAATGTGTGCAGCCCTTGATCTATTGTTCGTCCACATCTATAGTCCCTTCTTGGGTTTAAGATCATGAAGGTCCCACTGTTGTATCAGATCCTCTACAAGGGGGAGCAATTGGTCCCTGCTGATGATGCCCCCTCTTTTTTCTTTTGGGTCTAGCACAATATTTAAGTCCCCTGCTACTATGATGTTCTTGGGAGAATAGGCTTCCACAAAATCAAGTAGAGTTTGCCAGCAATCTTTTTTCTCAACAACAAGGATCGGAACATAAATATTGAATAGGGCAATTGTAATCTTACTTGTTTATGGCGAAGTTTGGTATATATCCAGTGCTATGTCTCAAAGGAGCTTTCCAGCTGAAACAGATCTTCGATCCAGACTGTGGCAAGCCCTCCAGAAGTATCCCTTGCACTTATCGCCATTCCATCATTTCTTTTCCATTTCGTTAGGCTTAGATTGAGAAGGACTTCTCCTTCTATTTTTGTCTCTTGGAGCATGAATATCTCTAGTGATTCTGCCTTCAAAAGATCTTTCACTGCTTGGATTTTCATGGGATTCCCCAGGCCTCTACAGTTCCAAGAGACTATATGCATTATTTACTAGGATGGGAAGAAGAGGGGCCTCCCTTGGGTGGCCTTGCTCTAGTGTTTCTTCCAATGGACATTTCGAGTGTGGAATGGCTTCCCTACATTTTATGCCTCTCCGCTTCTTCCTCTATTCCTTCTTTGAGGGATTTCCTTCCTACTCTTCTCGATGGTCTTTCGAAAGTTTCATGGCTCGTAGTCCAGTTCTTGCACATGTGACCAATTTGCCACTGTTATCTTGATGGCCTCCGGGAGCTCTATTTCTAGGTCCACCTCCACACAGATTCGTGCACATGAGTATTGGTCCTTCCTTTCTGCTCTGTCAATGTATTTTCTGAGAGCATTCCCAATAGATTCTAAGGATTTCGGGTTCCAACAGTGTAGAGGCAGGTGGGCAAGACACACCCAGATTGGGACCGCCGAAGGCACATCCTGAGTTGGATCAAAATTCGGCATCAATTGGTTCAGATAGAGCCCTTGGGGTCCCATAAAATATGGTATGTTTCTGAAAATTAAATTTCTATCTTCAACATTGTCAAAGATGAACACATACTAGCCTTTCCCGATGAAATGGCTCTTAATGCCTTCCGAGACCAACGATCTCCAATTCCTTTGAATCTAGGATTCAATGGCTTTTGGGGAAGGCCATAATCCCGTAAATTGACCGATCAGGCCTCATTCAACAATGTTTAGAGCAACACGATAGGGCTCTTCAACTGGGAGGGCGACCAACGGGATGGAGTCCATCTTCTTCACAATTTTTCCCTGAGTGGCTGAGACTAGACGTATGCTGCAAGCCTCAACCAACTTTTTGAAGGCCGAGAGATTAGGGGGAAGAGGAGGGGGAGGTTCAGAGCCCCCTCCTAAAGCCATGGCGGCGAGGAAAAGTCGCAAAGAGAGGCTCACGCAGAGCAGCGCGCGGGAATGAAAATTTTATCCAAATAATTTTAAGTGCAACACCTTTTAACTCTCTTTTATATCATGTACATATTATGTCTTTCTTTTTCAAATAACACTTTTATGTCTTTATAGCTTATATGCCTTAACATGTAGCTACTCACTATAGCCGTATGTATCTTTAATCCCCTAAAGCCAACTTCGAGGCACGATAACCCTTGGAGAACATAACCAAAATGCAATCATATAACCATATAAACTTTAATCTTAAACCAAGAAGTACACACCCTAATCTCCACCTATGTAAAGTGCATAGTTTTTTGGCACATCTAGATAGTTCTAGATAATAAAGGAATGATACAACAATACATATGCATTATATTTCCCAAAAGAAAGCATGTTTGTATGCTCATATCATGTTTTTTTAAAATGATGAAATACATATTCAAGGCCATATTCTTGCGCTTACAACACTTTTATGAACCAAAATGCTCCATAGAAAACATACATGTAAGTTGCTCATTGATCTGTTAAAACAACAAGTTTTGTTTTTAAAGAACTTTTTCTTATAGAATTCACAAAAATACATATCATATATGTAAGTTACTCATTCATCTTTTAAAACTGCATGCATGTTTTGTTTTTAAGGAACTTTTCCTTATAGAATCCTCTTGAGTAAAAGATGAGGATATTTATTATCAAGTGTTACTATTGGTTTAGTTTAATAATTTATATATTTAGTAGTTAATGGTCATATTAGTAGAGAAAATAGCAAGTTAATGAACACGTTTTTTTAATATAAGTTTAATAGATATTACCTGGTATTCTTATTCTATTGGTGTTACTTGAGGTAACACTTGCCACCTATTGAGCATTAATGCTAGTATGGCCATTATCTCCCTTGTAAATATTATTAAATATTATTATCCAATGTCAATATCACTTTAGTTTCATGATGTATATCTAATAGTTAATAGCCACATTAGTAGATAAAATAATAGGTTAATGAACATGCTTCTTTCTTAGTACTCACTCATGCTAGCATGACCATTAGCTCCTCACAAATATTGTTAAGTTAATAATCACATACTTTACAATATTTATCCTTATTCTTTTAAAATCAATTATACATTTCTTACCACAAACTTAAAATTTTATTAAAAGTTTTATAAGTTTACATTTTAAATTATAAATTTTAAATTATGAAGTGTTTGTTTTTTTTATAAAATAAAAATACCAAAATTCTTATTCTTAGTATGAAAAATTATAGCTATGAGAAATATATTTAGTCCTCATTTTATAGAGTTGATGTTAAATTTTGTTTTGTACCACTTCATATTTAAGGCCAACTTACAATTTTTAGCTCTTTTTCTAAGCAAAATGTTCAATAACATTTTTTTTCAAAGGAAAAATATATTTTAATTTCATAATATGGTAAAAAAATACAAAGATGGGGATACTCACAATCAAGGTTGGAATATGACGGGTAAAATGCCCGTCAGAGGGCATTTTACCTGTATTTTACTGTCAATTTTTTCAGCTTACCGTCTCTTGAAACAACTAAGAAAGTCCATTAAATGTATTTTTGATGGGCAATAACTTTTCGAAAACGTCATTATAGTTTAGAATTTCGATGTGTTAGAGGAGCCTGGAGTCTAGGACAGTGCGGGATGTGCTGGAGCATATGTGAGGCCCTGTGGTACCGTGGACGCATCATGTCATGGATGTGCTGGTAGCAGTTGGAGTTTGGACGCAACCATTCCCAAATCCCAAAGTTATGTCTGTGTATTAACTTAGCCACCTACCAATCTTTAATTAACTTTGAAGTATGCGTTGAACCTCGAAGAGATGGGGATTAAGTTGTTCATGTCTAAGTTTAATAGATATTACCTGATATTCTTATTATATTGGCGTTACTCGAGGTAGCACCTGCCACCTATTGAGCATTAATGCCAGTATGACTATTATCTCCCTTGTAAACATTATTATCCAGTGTGAGTGTCACTTTAGTTTCATGATGTATATCTAGTAGTTAATGGCCACATTAGTAGAAAATATAATAGGTTAATGAACATGCTTCTTAGTACTATTGAACACTCACTCATGCTAGCATGGCCATTACCCCTCACAAATATTGTTAAGTTAACCGTCACACACCTTATGATATTTATCCTTATTCTTTTAAAACCAATTATACATTTCTTACTACAAAGTTAAAATTTTATTAAAAGTTTTATAAGTTTACATTTTAAATTATAAATTTGATATTTATTCTTATTTTTTTAAAATCAATTATACATTTCTTACTACAAAGTTAAAATTTTATTAAATTTTTTATAAGTTTACATTTTAAATTATAAATTTAAAATTATGAAGTGTTTTTTTTTTATAAAATAAAAATACCAAAATTCTTATTTCTTAGTATGAAAAATTATAGCTATGAGAAATATATTTAGTCCTCATTTTATAGAGTTAATGTTGAATTTTGACTAGTACCACTTCATATTTAGGGCCAAGTTACAATTTTTAGCTCTTTGTCTAAGCAAAATGTCCAATAACATTTTTTCCAAAGGAAAAATATATTTTAATTTCATAATATGGTAAAAAGTATAAAGATGGGGATACTCACAATCAGGGTTGGAACTTGACGAGAAAAATGTTCGTCATAGGGCATTTTACCCATATTTTACAATCAATTTTTCAACTTATCGTCTCTTGAAACAACTAACCAAGTCCATTAAACGTATTTTTGATGGGCAATAAATTTTCGAAAACATCATTATAGTTTAGAATTTCGATGTGTTAGAGGAGCTCGGAGTTTGGGACAATGCGGGATGTGCTGGAGCATATGTGAGGCCCTGTGGTACCGTGGACACATCATGTCATGGATGTGCTGGCAACAGTTGCAGTCTGGACGCAACCATTCCCAAATCCCGAAATTGTGTCTGTGTATTAACTTAGCCACCTACCGATCTTTAATTGACTTTGGAGTATGCATTGAGCCTCGAAGAGATGGGGATTAAGTTGTTCATGTTTTTTTTTATTTGCAATTTATGACATTACCAACATTATTTGTGTTCGGGGATTATATGTTACATTATTTGTGTTTGGGGATTATATGTTAGACACATGAATTTGGAAATAAAAAATGACTCGATAACTATTGCAGGAGCATCTTCTCCTCCCTATGGTGAGGACTTGCACAGTGGAAATGGATCGATAACTATTGCAGGAGTGTCTTCTCCTCCTCATGGTGAGGACTTACATGGTGGAAATGTTAGGATATTTAGACACTTAGGAGTTAGTTAAGATCTACTTGGTCTAATATG
>ML875196.1:6753-18741 GCA_009831015.1 Picea engelmannii
GGTTGATTACAGGATGGTGCATGGTTGATGCACTTGTTTATGGTACAGGTTGATGCATGGTAGATGCATGGTTCAGATTTATTGGTACAGGTTTACAATGGTATATCTCACAGTGATAGTGTGACAGTGGTTCCATCATTCTATTTCTACTTCAGGGTGGTAGGACGGGGCAAGGATGGGTGGTTTTAGCCACCTTCCAGTTGTATCTGGAGAACATAGGGGATTGTAGCCTCCTTCTGGTTGTAGCCAGAGAATTGGGGAGTTGGAGCTTCCCTTAGGTTGTAGCCTGAGAAACTAGGGGGTTGGAGCCTCCTTCCAGTTGCAGCTGGAAAACAAAGGAAGTTAGTGCTTCCAATGAATGTAATTCTTCAATACATATAAGAAAAATCATTCCGTGGTTTTCTCCCGATTTGGGTTTCCACGTAAAACACTAGTGTACTGTGTATGTTTATGATTGTTCATTTGTTCATTGCTTATTTACTCTGCAGTTATTGGATAATAATGCTTCATTGATACAACACTTGGATTATATGGTTAAATTGCTCTATTACTGATTCACCCCCCCTCTCAGTAATCCAACAAGAAGGGTATTTTTCTGTCCATAACTTTTTGAATCGAGAAAATATTACTTTTGCACTCCTCAAAGTTGTTCCCCATGTCAAAGATTGGTGGGAAAATTTCTGTGAGAAAAAGGAAATAGAGGAACCCTCACTATTTACAGTCACAGCCACCTAGGAATCCTTCAGGGATTCTATTAAGGAACAATACTACCTTGTCAGAAGCTATGACGACCTATATACCAAATGGACCACACTGCAGCAAGAAACAGACCAAGCAGTGCCAGATTTCACAAATATCTTCCATACCTTGCGCACAAAGCTGGGTATCAAATATTCATGGTGACATCTGGTGCTCAAGTATCATGGTGCTCTACATAGATACATCCAAACAAAATGGAATTTATGGACATTTCATCCTTGGACGATGCTTGTCGATATGCCATCAAAATCAAGCAGAAGCTCAAACAAAAGACATGGAAATTTGGGTCTGGGAACCCCTCACAAAAAAATATAGGAAAGGGTAGCCCCAACCCACAGAACAAAGGATAGAGAAAATATGGAAAATATCAGGAAAATCCAGATAAAGAAAGATACCTGGAAGTGGTGTGACTTCCATAAGATCCATTGGCATAACACTGCTAACTACCACTCAAAGTAGTCACTGGTGGCTAAAGTGAAAGCCTTTGAATCATATGTGGATTATGAATCTCAGCCAAAACTAGAAAGGGGAAGACTGATCATTGAAATAGAACCCAGTGCCACCATTTCTACCACCAAGCTCCATCCTGGTGAACCAGACGAGCCAGAAGAAGGAGAGTGCCTCTTCCATTCACAAATGTGGGTAAAAGGCACCCCGTTGCACTTCATCGTTGATAGCGGTAGCCAGAAGAACCTCATCTTAGCAGAGGTCATCAAGCGGTTGGCCCTACCGACAACACTGCACCCACAACCATACACCATTGGATGGCTCCACCAAGGAAGCGATCTTTGCGTCAGCCAACAGTGTCGGTTGTCGTACGTCATTAAGGCCTTCAAAAACAAGGTATTGTGTGATGTTGCTCCTCTCAAAATTTGTGATGTTCCTTTGGTCCAACCTTATTTATGGAAACTTCATGTTGTATATGAGTCTAGGTCTCATAGTGTTATTATTACTTTGAACAAGAAATTGTACAGGATACCCAAGGCAGTCCCACCTAGTGTTATTTCCTTGATCTCTGCTAAGAAATGCAGGAAGTTCATCTCTCAGATGGGGAAGTTTGTATTCTTCATGATTCTCTCTCAGAATAAGAGAAATATCATAGCCACATCTAGGGTCTTTGCGGTCGACCTCTCCACACAACAGATGCAAAAAGATAAGGTCGTGGAAGAATACTTGGATATCTTCTCCTCACCTACAGGGGTACCTCTGCATTGTCAGGTCAAGCACCCCATCGATCTGACCCCCAGTGCACTGCTTCCCAATGGGCCAGTCTATCGCCACTCTCTGTTAGAGAATGATGATATCAAGCGACAGATCCAAGAACTTCTCCATAAGGGGCACATCCATCCCATATCATCACCTTATGAGAGCCCAATCATGTTGGTACAGAAGAAAGATGGAACCTGGTGACTCTACATTGATTACCAAGCTCTAAAAAAAATCACAGTCAGAAACTGGTACCTGATTCCTCAAATCAACAACCTCCTTAATCAACTCATAGGGGCCAAATACTTCAGTAAGATTGATCTGAAGTCTGGCTACCACCAAGTCCCGATAGAATAGACAGATGTATGGAAGACCGCCTTCACGTCAAAGGAAGGCCTTTTTGAATGGTTGGTGATGCCCTTTGGTTTGAAAAATTCTCCAGCCACTTTCATGAGGATGATGGACGATATCCTGGGACCATTCACCAATACTTTTGTAGTGGTGTATATGGATGACATTTTCATTTACAACAAGACTTGGCTCGAACACTTGCAGCATATTCAGCAGGTTCTTCATACCTTGTGACAGCACAAGCTATACGCCAACTTGGAAAAATGCTCCTTCGGCATGGACAGGGTCCATTACCTAGGCTACATCATTAATCAGCATGGCGTACATGTGGATCCAACCAAGATCCAAGTCATTTGTGACTGTCCGGCCCCAACCACACTCACTGAGCATTGAAGCTTCTTGGGCCTTGCCAATTTCTACCGCAGGTTTGTGTTGGGATTCTCCCATAATGCATGGGCCCTCAGCCAAATAAATAGGGGTGGTGGTAAGGAAAAATTTTCATGGGGTCGGTCCCAAAAATAAGTGTTAGATGATTTGAAGCAGCGCTTATGCTCAGCCCCAGTACTTTCACTACCAGACCTACAACAACCCTTTGAGATCAAGACAGATGCTTCATACTATGCTATGGGTGTCGTTCCCACTCAACATGGCCACCTTGTGGCCTATCACAGTGAGACACTATCATATGTTGTCTGTAAGTACCCTACTTATGAAAAATAAATGTACTCCATTGTGCAAGCCTACTGCTAGTGGAGACATTACATTATTGGGAAGGAGACAGTTATCCACACTGATCATAAGCCACTGCATTTCATGTAGACATGGGGAAAATTGCAGAATGACCGCCATCAAAAGTGGTCCACATACTTGTGGAAGTTCCACCTCAACATCAAGTATAAAATAGGAAGCACCAATCGCATTGTTGATTGCCTCAGCAAACTGCTAGTCACGGAACTCACCATGGTGCTAGAATCTTGCGACCATGAGACCTCTGGATGGCCCCAACTCTATGAGACAGACCCTAACTTCACCACCATCTACCAAATGTTGGGTACAAACGTAGTTGTCAATAATTTCCATTTTCATGATGGGTTGTTGTGTCGTTTGGGCCATATATGTGTTCCATCCCACTACAGTCATGTGGTAGGACACTTCAGCGTCGAAACGACAGTGGCGATACTACAGAAACATTTATACTGGCCGAAAATTCGACAGGAGGTCAGCAAGTATATAAGATCTTGGACTGCCTGCGTTATTGCCAAACTGACCACTAAGAAACAGGGCTTGTACAACCCTCTTGCTACCCCTAACATACCATGGGAATCCATCTCAATGGACTACATGTCGGGCCTTCCATACACCAAGAGGGAAAATGGCTTTTTTTTTGTGGTTGTTGATCGCTTTTCTAATATGGCGATTTTGGTTTCCTGCAAGAAGAGCATCACAGAAGAAGCCACTGCCAAGATCTTTTTTGAATGAGTCTGGGTACATCTTGGAATCCCACAAACCATTGTCTCAGATCAGGAAATTCAATTTCTCAGCACAATCTAGTCGTGCCTCTGGTCTCTGTTGGACACCAAGCTCACCAAATCCACGGCCTTCCACCCCCAGATAGATGGCCAAACTGAGGTTGTAAATTGAATGATTGTGCATATCCTTCGAATGTATAATTCAAAGAACCCTCACACATGGGATGAGAGCCTTCCCTATGTCCATCATAGTTACAACCGAGACCTTCATAGCTCAACTGACCACAACCCCTTTCAAGTGGGGTTGGGATTCCAGCCATTGGGTCCCACAGATGTTTCACTTCCCCTTGTGGTCACCTTGACCAAATCATATCCTACTCCAACTGAAGCTGACAAACCCACCTTGTTCATTGAACAGATCCAGCACATCCTCCAGCAGGTTAAGGATATCCTACAGAATTCCAATGACAATTAAAACCAACGCCATGATCAACATCGGGTGCCACATAAGTTTCAGGTGGGCAAAAAAGTTTGGTTGCACTTGCAGAAAGAACACCTTATAGGACTGCATCAAAAGCTTCTCCCACTCCATTATGGGTCTTAAACTATCACCAAGGTCATGGGGGATAATTATTTTGAGCTCAACTTTCCTCCTTTCCTTGGCCTGCACCCAGTATTCAATGTGGATCTCCTTTGCCCTTCTTTCCCACCATTATTGGACACCTCAAAAGAAGAAAAGAAGTTGACACCAAAAAAGATCAACCCTGACTGCATACAATAGGCATCCACTGATCATATTTTGGACACACATATCAAGGGAACTCGACAGCAAAGGATCCATCTTTATCGAGTCATCAAAGCAAGGTAGCTTCTGCACCAAGGCAAGTTGCTCACCCGAGGCCAAATTCAGCAGAAATTTCCTCATTTGATGGGGGACTGCAATGAAATGGATACCATTTATTCCTAAGGATGTAGGATTGATCCATATGAATATCGGTTTCCACCCACCGTTTCCTACTGGCTCAAAACAATTTTCTGGCAATATTGGTAATTTACTATTTTTAACAGATTTCACTTCTGGAGTCGTTTTGAGGCCCTAAACGATGTTTTTTGGGAAAAAATATTTGAAATATACAAGTTCCTTCTACATTTCACCTAAAATGAATCTCCTCGATGATACCTTTCCAACAAGCTATCATACGCCTAAAACGGATATCGTATGCAAAAGTTACGACCCCAGGAAGTTGATGTACTAACTTACCCAAACGGGGCCCACATGACTTTTGGCGCTTCATCTCCTAGGGTTAGGTTTTTGGATGTATAGGATTTTTGACATTCCTAATTATTATAAAAATTCCTTTAGAGCCTCATTGTAATCATCTTCTTGTGAATGAGTGCAGTCGTGACATCTCTTCTTAGAGATAAGTTGCCACCATTCCATCAAGCTTGTTTCCGCTACATTTTACAGTTTTAAGCTTATTTCATTATTGAATAGAAAACTAGTTTGACTGTATCTCTATTATTTTGTGTTAACCACCTATTAATAATTTGTATTCATTTCATTCTTCTCATAAAATATGGATCAGTGGTATCAGATCGGTCTTCTCCTTATCATCTTAATGCATGTCCCCAACGAGGTCGGAGTAGAAAGAGTTGGGTCTCGAGCTTGTTTCTCTTGAGGACAAAAGCTCTCGCATGCCAAAGAAATCTCTCATGGCAGGAGAAAAAAAATATGATGGGACAGGAGATCCTTTCAAACTGTTGATTGAGGAATCCCTCACACAACAGGGGAACGAGATAATGGACAATTTCTTGCAAATCCTTCGGCGGTTACCAACAGGCGACGCATATTCTTCGAACGAAGGCACCTCCCCATTCAAGTTACAAATAAACTTCGATATTCCTATATTTGAAGGTCAGATAGATGAAAATGGCATAGACAAGTGGTTGAATCTACTAGAAGGGTTTTTTTTTTCCATAACTTTTCGAATAGAGAAAATATTACTTTTGCACTCCTCAAAGTTGTTCCCCATGTCAAAGATTGGTGGGAAACTTTCTGTGAGCAAAAGAAAATAGAGGAACCCTCATTATTTACAGTCACAGCCACCTAGGAATCCTTCATGGATGCTATTAAGGAACAATACTACCCTATCATAAGCTATGATGTCCTGTATACCAAATGGACCACACTACGGCAAGAAAGAGACCAAGCAATGCCAGATTTCACAAATATCTTCCATACCTTGCGCACCAAGTTGTGTATCAAATATTTAGAGTGACATATGGTGCTCAAGTATCGTGGTGCTCTACATAGATACATCTAGACTGAAAATGGAATTTCTGGACATGTCATCCTTGGGTGCGGCCTATCGATATGTCGTCAAAATCGAGCAGAAGCTCAAACAAAAGACATGGCAATTTGGGCTTACGAACCCCTCACAACAAAAGCCAGGAAAGGGTGGCCCCAACCCATGGAAAAAATGACAGCGAAAATATGGACTGTATCAGGACAACCAGTCCAAGCCGCAAGCAAAGAAGTACATCGGAAAGACAAAGAAAGATACTGGGAATTGGTGCAACTTCCATAAGAGCCCTTGGCATAACACTGTTGACTGCCTCTCAAAGAAATCGCTGGTGGACAAAGTGAAAGCCTCTGAATCAGATGCAGATTTTGACTCTGAGACAGAACCAAAAAGGGGAATACGGGTCATTGACTTGGAACCCAGTGCCACTGTTTCTACCACCAAGCTCCAGCCTTGTGAACTAGACGAGCCAGACGAAGGAGAGCACCTCTTTCATTCACAGATGTGGGTAAAAGGAAACTCGCTACACTTCATCGTTGATAGCGGTAGCCAAAAGAACCTCATCTCAACAGAGGTTGTTAAGAGGTTGGCCCTACCAACAATGCCGCACCCACAACCATACACCATTGGATGGCTCCGCCAAGGAAGCGATCTTTGCATTAGCCAACAATGTCGATTGGCATACGACATCAAGCCCTTCAAAGTTGAGGTATTGTGTGATGTTGCTCCTCTATAAGTTTGTGATGTTCTTTTGGGCCAACCTTATTTATGGAAACATCATGTTGTATATGAGTCTAGGCCTCATAGTGTTATTATTACTTTGAACAGGAAATTGTAATGGATACCTGAAGCAGTCTCACCTAGTGTTATTTTCTTGATGTCTACTAAGAAATGCAGGAAGGTCATCTCTTAGACGGGGAAGTTTGTCTTCTTTGTGATTCACTCTCAGAATAAATGAAATATCACAGTCACATCTAGGGTCTATGTGGTTGACCTCTCCACACAACAGAAGCAAGTAGATAAGGTCGTGGAAGAATACTCGGATATCTTGTCCTCACCTACAGGTGTACCTCTACACTTCTAGGTCAAGAACCCCATCGATATGACCCCCAGTGCACTGCTGCCCAATGGGCCAATATATCATCGTTCTCTATTAGAGAATGAGGAGATCAAGTGACAGATCCAAGAACTTCTACAAAAGGGGAACATCTATCCCAACTCATCACCTTGTGGGAGCCCAATCGTGTTGTTACAGAAAAAACATGGAACCTAGTGACTCTGCATTGATTAACGGGCTCTAAATAAAAACACGGTCAGAAAATGATACCTGATTCCTTGAATCGTCGACCTCCTTGATCAACTCACGGGGGCCAAATACTTCAGTAAGATTGATCTGAAGTCTAGCTACCACCAGGTCCTGATAGAACAGACAGATGTATGTAAAACTGCCTTCAAGTCAAAGGAAGGCCTTTTTGAATGGTTGGTCATGCCCTTTGGTTTAACAAATGCTCCAGCCACTTTCATGAGGATGATCGACGATATCCTGTGACCATTCACCAATACTTTTGTAGTGGTGTATTTGGATGACATTGTCATTTGCAGCTAGACTTGGGCCGAACACTTGCAGCATATTCAACAGGTTTTGCACACCCTACGGCAGCACAAGCTATACTCCAACTTGGAAAAATTCTCCTTCATCGTGGACGGGGTCCATTACCTGGGCTACATCATTGATCAGCATGATGTACATGTGGATCCAACCAAGATCCAAGTCATCCATGACTGGCCAGCCCCAACCACACTCACTGAGCTTCAGAGCTTCTTGGGCCTTGCCAATTTCTACCGCAGGTTCATGTTGGGATTCTCCCATATTGCATGGGCCCTCAACCAAATAAACAAGGGTGGTGGTAAGGTGAAATTTGTGTGGGGTCGGTCCCAACAACAAATGTTCGATGATTTCAAGAAGCACTTGTGCTCATCCCCAGTACTTTCACTACCCGACCTACAACAGCCCTTTGAGATAGAGACAAATGCTTTAGACTATGTTGTGGGCACCATTCTCACTCAGCATGGCCACCCTGTGGCCTACCATAGTGAGACATTATCAGATGTTGTCTATAAGTACCCTACTTATGACAAAGAAATGTACTCTATTGTGAAAGCTTGTCACCAATGGAGACATTACATTCTTGGGAAGGAGACAGTCATCCACACTAATCATAAACCACTGTAGTTCATGCAGACACAGGGAATATTGCAGAATGACTGCCATCAAAAGTGGTCCACATACTTGCAGCAATTCCACCTCAACATCAAGTATAAAATAGGAAGCACCAATTTCATCGTTGATTTCCTCAATAGATCACCTATCGCGGCACTCACCATGGTGCTAGACTCTTGCGACCATGAGACCCATGGATGGCCCCAACTCTATGAGACAAACCCGGACTTTTCCACCACCTACCAAATGTTGGGTACAAATGCAGTTGTCAATAATTTCCATCTTCAGGATGGGTTTTTGTGTCGTCTGGGCCATATCTGTGTTCCATCAAGTGAGAAAGGGAAGCTGATCTAGGAATCCCATTACAATTGGGTGGCAGGACACTTTGGCGTCGAAAATATAGTGGAGATTCTACAGAAACATTTCTACTAGCTGAAACTTTGACAGGAGGTCAGCAAGTATATCAGGTCCTACACTGCCTGCACTATTACCAAACCAACCACTAAGAAACAGGTCCTGTACACCCCTCTTCCTACTCCTGACAGGCCATGGGAATCCATCTCAATGGACTACATGTTGGGCCTCCTGTCCACCAAGCGGGGAAATAACTGGTTTTTTGTGGTTGTTTATCACTTTTCTAAGATGAGGATTTTGGTTGCCTGCAACAAGAGCATCATAGAAGAGGCCATTGCCAAGATATTTTTTGAACTAGTGTGGGTACACTTTGGAATGCCACAAACAATTGTCTCAGATCGGGACAGTCGATTTCTCAGCACATTTTGGTCGAGCCTCTGGTCACTGTTGGACACCAAGCTCACCAAATCCATAGCCTTCCACCTCTAGATAGATGGCCAAACAAAGGTTGTAAATCGAATGATTGTGCATATCCTTCACATGTATAATTCAAAGCACCCTCGCACATGGGATGAGAGCCTTCCCTATGTCCAATATAGTTACAATCGATCCCTTCATAGCTCAACCGGACACAGCCCCTTTCAGGTGGGGTTGAGATTCCAACCATTGGGTCCCATAGATGTTGCACCTCCCCTTGTGGTCACCTCGACTGACTCATCTCCTACTCCAACTAAAGATGACAAAGCCACTCAGCTCATTGAGAAGATCCATCACATCTACCAATAGGTTCAGGATATCCTACAGAAGTCCAATGACAAGTACAAACAGCACCATGATCAACATTGGGTGCCACATAAGTTTCAGGTGGGCAATAAAGTTTGGTTGCACTTGCAGAAAGACCGCCTTACAAGACCCCATTAGAAGTTTCGTTCACTTTTTTATGGGTTTTAAACTATCACAAAGGTCATGGGGGATAATGATTTTGAGCTCAACATTCCTCCTTTCCTTGTCCTGCATCCAGTGTTCAATGTGGATCTCCTTCGCCCTTATTTCCCACCATTATTGGACACCTCAAAAGTAGTAGAACATCTGACACCAAAAAATCTCAACCCCGAATTCATACAAAAGGCATCCAATGATCATATTGTGTACACATAGATCAAGGGCACTCGACAGTAAAGGATCCAACTTTATCGAGTCATCAAAGCAGGGCAGCTCCTGCACCAAGGTAAGTGGCTCACCCAGGGCCAAATTCAACAAAAATTTCCTCATTTGATGGGGGACCTCAATGTAATGGATACCATTTCTTCCTAAATAGGGAGGATTGATCCATATGGATATCGGTGGCCACCCACCTTTTCCAACTGGCTCAAAACAGTTTTCTGGCAATTTTGATAATTTACTATTTTTATCAGTTTTCACTTTCGGAACCGTTTTGAGCCCCTAAACAATGTTTTTTGGGAAATGAGATTTGCAATATATATGCTCCTTCAATATTGCACCTAAAGTGAATCTCCTCAACGATACCTTTCCAATAGGCTATCATAATCCTAAAATGGAGATCGTATGCAAAAGTTACGACCCCAGGAAGTTGATCTACTAACTTACCCAAACGGGGCCCACATGACTTTTGGTGCTTCATCTCCTAGGGTTAGGTTTTTGTATGTCTAGGTTTTTTGAGATTCCTTCTTATTGTAAAAAGGCCTTCAGAGCATCATTGTAATCATCTTCTTGCGAATGAGCACAGTCGTCACATCTCTTCTCAGAGATAAGCCACCACCATTCCAGCAAGCTTGTTTCTGTTGCATTTTACAGTTTTCAACTTATTTCGTTATTGAATAGAAAACCAGTTTGACTGTATCTCTATTATTTTGTTTTAAGAACCTATTAATAATCTGTATTCATTTTTTTATGCTCATAAAATCTAGATCAATGACAGAGCTAACCTCGAAGTTGTAGGATTTTCTCTACAAATTTGCAGTTTTTACAGATCCTTGCAAGACATAGACCTATCAATGGGAAAGGGTCCTCATGGGACTCCTACAGTGCAATAAGCAAGGAGTTGATAATTTTTTTGTTTTTAAGAAATATGGACATGTTCCATATCTTTCAGGTCTATTTCAGATCTCTCATATCTATTATATATGGGCTTCGAATCAATAAAAGGAAGAATCACAATTAGACACAATCAAACAGAGCGAAGGATTGGCCAAGAGACTCAAATTACAAAAGAATTCTTTGCTAGTGTAGTCGCCATTTCTGTTATGGGGTTATTTCTCACAAGGATCCTGTTGAATACACAAAAAAATATCCCTAGGATTATCCTAAGAATCCTAGATAGAAAGGGGGTTTTAGACTCCTATGGTCTTTCTATATCTAGAGAAAACAATTCATTTTATACTAAAGAAGAGTAGATCTCCATACCTTTTGTTTTAAGTTCGTTCATGTATGTCCTGGATGATGTAGATCTGTATCTCTAGCTCCAACTCCTATCACCCAATTCCTGCACACAAGTAACAAATACTACCAATCCTTTTCTTTCTCTAGTGTTAGGAATAATCGATTTCACTAGATCTTCTTTGATTTATTACTTATGAGATCAAATCCAAACCACTCATGAAACAAACAAAAGTAATCTGGAGGAAAACCAATGATCTATTAATAAATGTAAGAATAATACATCAACCTCACACCTTGGTTGTTGATGCTTTCTCCCTTGAATGCATTGCTCCCTTTAACTCCTTTCTCCTTACTCATCATTTATCTCCTTGTTCAAGATAGGATTCACTTAATTTTGGGTGTGGTATATGGAACAGGTACCTCTACAATTGGACAACATAGCATTACTCACCATTCTTCCTCCCTCTTTCCCAAGGATTTCCTTTGTTATATATCTCATTAGAGGAGGCTTGGGAGAGATTCTAGATATTCTAGAGACCACTAGAGACTAGAATGATGTGATTTCCTAGTAATTTTCCATGAATATCCAACTCATCCCTCGCCTATCACCTTTTAACTCCCTAATTAGATAATTTTTACAATGCATCGCTTGTTGCGCCAGTAGTGACCATCGAGGGCCTTCACTTGTTTTCTACTAGGTGTCTCGTGAGGATCTCCAAAAAAGGGGTAAACCTTAGGAAAAATATTTATTTTTGATTCTATCCTCTTATGGATTCCTCACTGGCCTATAGGGTGGAAATTAAGGCTATAACATAGAGTTTATTTAACTATGTCTATTTCCATATTCAATTAAAATTGTTATGGCTTGGTTATCAATCTTAACTTCTACTTCAATCATGGGGGATTGATATTTTTCTGGATTTTT
>ML875198.1:0-18740 GCA_009831015.1 Picea engelmannii
TTTTGCATGGTGCATCATCACCCAAATGAACCTGTCCAAAATCACCTTGAACATAATCTAGAAAATGTTTCCTATGGGGTGTGGCATGAAATGAAGCCCCTGAATCTACCACCCAAGACTCAAAAATATTATCTACAGAAAGATTCAAAGCATCTTGTAACACATCACCTGTTACATTTGCTTCATGATTTCTCTCTTGTTGTCCATCTCTTTGTTTCGTTGGAGCTCTGCGGTATTTCTTCAGATGTCCTTTCTTTCCACAATTCCAACACTCTATCTTTCCAAGTCTGGATTTGAATCTGCCCTTCCTAGAATTCTCGCGGTTCCCTGAGCCCTTTCCTCTATCATTTTGTCTTCCCATGTTCTTTATGTTCAACGCATTTCCTGATGTCTCACCTGTGCTTTTCCGTCGCATTTCCTCACTAAGGATAACACCAACAACATCATCAAATTTTAAAGTATTTGAACCAGAGACAGAGTTACTTACAGCCNCAATGAGCACAAGATTATAAGAGCCATGACCTCATCATCAAAGTCCACTTTTACATAACTTAGTTGATTAGTAACTGTATTAAATTCATTTAAATGATCTGCAATAGGTCCACCTTCTGACATCTTCATATTAAATAATCTCTTCATTAGAAATACCTTATTAGACGTCGAGGATTTTTCATACAATTTAGCCAATGCATCCATCAAACCCTTCATTGTCTTTTCTTTCGAAATATTGAAAACCACCGACACTGCCATGCTCAGTCGTATCGTTCCTAGAGCCTTTCTGTCAAGAATCTCCCATTCTTCGTCCTTCATAGTCCTCTGCTTCTTTGTTATTCCACCCAATGGTAGGAATAGATCCTTATGATATAAGTAATCTTCCATCTGCATCTTCCATAACTGGTAGTTTTGGCTGTTAAATTTTTCGACCCTAAACTTTCCATCTTCCGACATTGCTCCCACTCGAACCAGGAACCCTCTTTTCCTGCGAGTTATCTTTCCCTCTGATACTAGTTGTAAGAAAAACAGGTTCTCGGAGCAATAAAATAAAACAAATGCGGAAATAAAACACAGAAGATACACGATACAATAGAGACACAGATATACGTGGTTCACCCAATGTGGGCTACGTCCACCAAAGAAATTGTCAAGTCCTTCTTTTATTATTATCTAGCAAATGAAGGGATACAACCTACAACAAACCCGTTGTAACTTCCTCTTCGTTCTCTCACAGTCTCCTATATCATAATACAATATTTGCTATCATACTTAGCCGCAATACATTTCCCTCATAAAAGAGGGTTTCCTTCTAGGGAAAAAAAACCCTAACATAATTTCTACCGTTAGATCTGCAACCTTATAATGAACGGTCCAGATTTACAATGAAATTATAATATACATTTACAAGGCAATTTTTCCTTCGAGGGACGTTTCCCCCGGACACCGCAGAGGGGGTAACCCCCCTCTGCACTCTCCCGTGTGGAAGAGTGTACATTCTTCTGGGGTGTAAGGTCTTCATGGGGTATAAACACGGCTTAAAGCAAGGACCTATGAATCATGAATATAATCAGGCTCCACAACCAACAGAATGAAGGAGGCACAGTTGCGTCGTAATAGATCTTGTTTGTTGTGGGTTTTTTTTTTTTTTTTTCATCCCAAGGGTTAGGTATTCAAGGGTTCTACAAACAAGGGTTTTCTCTATGCTATAGCTCTCTGATATACGTTCAGGGTCCAAAAGTAGTACTCGGCCCAATATCTCAGGGTACCAACTAAGGAGGCTAAACTGTTCCCTTAGCCATACTACCCGACTACCCAGGTACTAGAGAGTATCTTCATGAGAGTTTTTCTCGGTGGCACTATAGCAGTCAAGCGACCGATCGATTTATCTAGGGAAGGCTTCAGGAGATCTAGGTCGATCTATATACAGGTGTTGTCTGATGCACTACCACTCGAAGGGGTACCAACAGGGGTTACAAGGGTGGACAATAGATGTGCGCTTAAGTACCACTTGTATTTCTTGTGTGTATGAATACCCAACCACGGGTTTATGCGCGTAACAACATATCTTTGTAGCTTAAAGATGTCGGAATACGTCTCTACACTCAAAAAAAATTTACCCACAATATTTTGTCTATGAAGGTGCTATGATACCACTTGTAATATTCCAGAGATAAAAAGTATTTAGAACATAAATAAATAGCTAGAAAAGGCATATGAACAACAATATAACCAGAACAACGCCACAATAATACCAAAACGATACTAGAATAACACCAGAAAGAGCACTTTGATTACTAAGAGAAATGTTCACTTGCCTCTTCGAGGGGGAAACCTCTAGCAGAGCACAGCTCTATTACAATAATATCCAAGAGAAAAGTTCTCATACCCTCGACCCCTATTTATACTAAATATGTCTATCAAAAGAACCATCTAGAGGAAGATCCTTCTAGAAGCGGAAGCTTCTATTAGGTCTTCTTACATTTGACTTATTCTTCCTTATTTCTAGGCCTTATTAATATTGACCTTTATTACATGGAAATATAGTATTCTACCTACGTGAGGGGTTAGGTCCCTAACAGACCAAAAATTCAAACTTGATGTCTTGGCTTGATGTGAGTACCAAGAGGTGCACTATGTTAAGGCACACTAGGTGATCCGGGAATTAGGTCAAGATCTTCACTTAAGGTGCCTTAACAAGAGGGTTAGGGTTTCGTTGTTGTAGCAAAAACTTTGACTGAAACTACAACTGTAATTGAGAAAATCCTCCCAATCTGTCTTCTAATGGTTAGAGTGTTTGAAGATAGTGTGGACCCATAACCTGTTAGAAAAATAGGTGTGCTCGTTTCACCATAGAAAATATAGCAATATTGTCACCCAACCATTGGCACAAAGGCCAACCCCGAGCACTTTAACCTTGACAGAGAGAATAATTATTGAAGCAAACCCTAGAACCAATAGCCAACCAAGGTAGCGTACCTCTCTCCAGAGCTAGCGTACCAGGTAGAAAGTCCAAACCATAACTAGGTAGAGAGTCCAAACATAACCAAAGAGAAATTCCAAGCCAAAACTGAAATGTCATTTGTAGCAGGTGTCGCTACAACTCCTCTCCAAACTTGTGCACCACTAGTCTTATGCAGTTGTGAGAGTGAGTGTGTCAAATTAGCTCTAGCGCCCTCTTATTTATAGTCCTTCAAGTGACCTGACTGGGTCAAATTCTACTTTTGGAGGTTAGTAACTCAATAATAAATACTCTCTTAAGTCGACTTGTCTCATAGGGTTATTATCCAACATTTTAGGGTTTATCTTGCTTCCCGAAATATTCTAGTCTCGTCAGGGTTACATGTAGAGGTTAATGTTGATGATTACATCTGCGTGAGACATCCTCCAGGACACAGACCTGAGAGATATCCCCTGAGTTGGGTGTCTGGTTCCTATCTGAGACAGAATTGGAACGTTGTGTTGGCCTCCTCCTTACAGAGAGTTGAGAAGAACTCCATATGATTATCCTATGTAACGCAGTGAGAAAGAAGATCTGTTGAGTTGGGTGTGCATGTGGTTGAGCATAGGTGAACGTGTGAATTCCCATGATTTGGGTGCATCGTTCTGAGACAAAGATGAAATGATGTATTAGCCTCCTCTGAGAAGACAGTTGAGATGATGAACTCCATATGACTCTTATGTGTAGTGTAGTGGGAAAGAAGATCTGTTGAGTTGGACGTGCCTGTGGATGAGCACAGGTGAACGTGATCCTAGTGGTTGAGCACTAGTGAGTGTGGTTCTCTTGTGAGACGTAGTTAGATAGAGATGTGGACATCCTTGTGGATGTGCCCCTAGTGGTTGAGCACTAGTGGGTGTATGAGATCCATTTCTATATTGTTCAAGAGTCAGACTTACTTGTAACCCTATTTGTAATGTAAAGGGTACAGGTCGACCCCACCTTAATGTAAAAGATAATTAATATAAAAGATAATTAATATAAAAGATAATTAATGTAAAATATAATTAATATGGTAATTATTAATTATATTTTGAGTTATTGAGGTCAGACCTATTGTGCCAATAGACACATCATTTGATGTGACAAGTATTGTATAAATAAAGGTGAATACCCATTGAGGAAACACACTTATCATTGTGTCATCTCATGATTTCAGAAGTTGTGGTATGAAATTATGAAAATTACATCACCCTCTTGTGTGCTAGGTTTGGTGATGGTGTGGGAGGTCTTTCTCTTGAAGAATATAGAAAATGATTGGATGGGTTTTATTTCCTTATTGAGAAGGGTTTCCCAGGATACTTCTTGTGTTCTTGTGCATGGTTATTCTTCTTGTGATCTTTGTTTAGTGTAGTAGTTATGGTTCAAGTAAAACTAAACAGAAAATTTAAAGAGAATACATGAGTCATAGCTCATTGAAAACTTAACATGGTTTCAGAGCAGGCTTGAAGAATGCCACTTGCTCAAGATTGAAGGAAGACCGTGGTCACCTAAAATCTACTAAACCCTTGTTTTCATTGCATAGAAGGAAAGGGTTCGACCCTCTTTTAAATTTTTGTGGTACCCCACCACCAGCTCAAGGGAAGGGCCAGACCCTCCTTAAATTTTCTATGGTAGAAAGAAAGGACCGGACCCTAAGACAAAATTATAAAGATGGGAGAGGAGGTTGGAGCAAAGGAGAAACCCTTGAATAGCAGAGGTGTATAGGAGAGGCTCGACCTACTGGGAGAAGCTAGCTGCAACCCAAAAGGAGACTCGGGCAGGCTTGAGGAGGCTCAAGGAGGGATCGGTCATGTGCCAAGGGTTAGCCGCGGGCTGGTACAAGGGCTTGGCCTGCTAGAAAGCAGCCTTGGAGGCAATGTTGAAGGTGTTTAGGGATTCCAGGGAGCTCAGCCTGCCTAGGAGTGGATTTTGGGTGAGTTTGGACAACTAGGAAAGGGTTGCAACAACAACTACATGAGGGCAGAAGGACTACTTGTGTACAGGAGTTGAGGCAACATTTTAAGGGCTATCCTAGAGGTCTAGGACAATAAGACTATTGGGTTGCAACAGTTGGCTTCTTGAGTGATTTTGGACAACCCTGGAGGGAAGACTTTGAACAATGAAAGAGGGTTGCAACAAACACTATAACAATATCAAATTATGGGCTTGTTCTGAAGTTGTCCTAGTGGGAAAAGGTAGCAGGAGATCTGTGGGACAGTCCTTGTGGGTTGCAAGTATTGCAGGGATCAGAAGGAGGGAATAACCAAGTATTATCCCAACTCCCTGTCATTCATTGCATCGAACCGAGACACCTAAAATATGAAAGGGATAATGCAGTATCCCTTCAAGTAGGAGTGAAGAGCAGGAGTAAGAAGATTGCAGAAAATTGTGGTATTGTAATGCTGAGAGGTGAAAAGAAAAACATCCACTAATCTAGAAAATGTGGTTCAATTAATAGTCAGATGCTCAGAAGATATTGAGGCAAGCTTCAAAACTTTTTGTAAAGGTTAAGGTCTGTTCTAAGACCTATAATACCTACATATACAGCTAGGAGAAATGAGGTACATACCTGAGCAGAGTTAAGAGGAAATTCTGGGAAGTTTTAAGGGCTAGTTAAGTGACATTACAAACCTATGACAACACAGTTACTAAGACTTGTGGACAAGTCAAATTTATGAGTTATATCTGCACTGTTCTATTGCTCCATTCTTCCATCATTTGATGTCATATATATTGATGCAAGTGTTTAATGGTGGTGCTGGTGTATATCCTAGAAAACATAGAAGGATGTTGATGGCTTGCCTAATTGCTTTGAAGATGTTGTTTACAGACCAGATTGAAACCCTTAAAATACAGATCTAAAGTCAAGATGTAATAGTGTTGAGTAGCAGCATAAGCTACAAGGATAGCTACAACAGTGTGTTTTGAATTTTGTTGAAAGTCAACGATGGACATGACCTTGATAAACTAAAAAAGTCATAGCAAGTTAGACCACCAACAAAAGGGAAGAATTACTAATATGTGATACTCTCATATTAGATACAACAGTAAAGATTGATGCAGACTTCGTCAAAAACTTGTGTAGTATAGGTGGCTACAAAGCAAACAAGTGAGGAATTTCATTAATCATCATGGCATTGACAAACAAGCAGAACCTACATTGGTGTACACTCTCAGGTATGCACTTGTGTGTGTATGTGTATGTGTGTGTGTGTGTGTATATATATATATATATATATATATATTATTTTCATCATTGTCATAAGGGTACTTGTAGGAGGAAGGAACCCTTGGTGCAATCATGGCCCCAGAGAAGTCTCGGTGCGTTCAGAAGAACAACACATTGGAAGTGAAGACTCCAGGTTTGATTGTTTTAATTAGCATGCTACATTACAAGTAGGTGTTGTAGTTGTGACAACAATCCTTAAATTGTTTTGATTCTAGAGATGTACTCATGAATCTACTCTAGGAGACATTTTTTTCTTGTTTTCTTTCTTTTGTTTCCTTGTTCCAGGTAGGTTAACAACAAAGGAAGATGTTTTTCCTTCAAGACTTCAGAGGGAGTCAAAACTATTTGAGAAGAAGGAAAAGACAAATAACTTCTCCCCCTCAGCAGTTCAGAGGGAGACAACCACTGATACAGTTGATCCAGTTGTTCCAGTTGATATTCCCAGGGACTTTACAGTAGGCCATAAAAGGCCTGTCTGGACATGACAAACTCTACAAGAGGCAGAAAGACATGCAGCTGATGGAAGTGTCGAGAAATAAAAAAAATGAGACTTGTAGTCAGAGGATTCTCACAAGCAGGGGAGTGAACTATGATGAGACATATTGATCCAGTAGCACGATGCACTCCCATTTGTACTACCATCCATGAGTTGGAAACTACATCAGATAGATGGATTCTTAATGAAGTTTGGGTTTCAGCAAGAGTGTTGTTGATCCAAACCTATATTATTACATTGTTGGTGACGAGAGCCTAATTTTGATGACTTATTCAAGAAGTCGTGTTGTTACAAGCAAGATTTGACTTCTGATTTCAAGATGAAGAATATGGGTATGGTGCACTACTTCTTGGGACAAGAAGTATGACAGAGGACCAATGAGACTTTTCCTAAAGTCAAGGAAAATATACAGTGGGGATATTAAAGAAGTTCAGTATGATAGAATGCAAATCCATGTCTACATCGATGGTGGGGGATTTGACAAAAAATAAATGATGATGATTCAGACCAGATTGATCCACATGTGTACCGACAGCTAATTGGATCATTAATGTATCTGGTTAACACCAGACCTGATACATGTTATGAAGTGAATGTTCTTAGTCAATCCATGAGTCATCCGAGACAGACTCATTGAATATCGCAGTAAAACATGTACTGAGATATATACGAGGCACAATTGGATATAGCTTGAGATATGCCTCTAGTGTGAACTTGAGTTTGCAGGGATATGTCGATACAGATTGAGCAAAGAGTACAGTGGACCGAAAGAGCACATCCGGTTGTTGTTTTACCGTAAAGTTTTCCATGGTTTCCTGGTACAGCAGGAAACAAAGCTTTGTGGCCTTGAGTACCACAAAAGCAGAGTATATATTATTGAGTGTGTGAAGCAATGCAGCTTCATAAACTTCCAACAGATTTACTTTATCATGAGATGGATTCTATAATTATAACCAGAGTCGTGTGAAGCTCTTTGAGAACCTTGTGTTTCATGAAAGAAACACGTTGAGATAAAATATCATTTTCAGAGACATGATGCAGAGGAAAGTAGTACACGTGTTGTACACATGAGCAGATTGAAGACATCTTCACCAAATTGTCTTGGTGAAGAATACCTCTCTAGTTGAGAGGGAGTGTTCATGACTACAACCAAGACAAAGTTCGAGTACTTCCATGTGAGACTTGGCCTAATGGAGAATGCCTCCCTAGCTGAGAGGGAGTGTTGATGATTACAGCTGCGTGAGACATCCTCCAGGGCATAGACCTGAGAGAGAGCCCCTGAGTTGGGTGTGTGGTTCCTATCTGAGACAGAACTAGAACTTTGAGTTGGCCTCCTCCTTACATAGAGTTGAGAAGAACTCCAAATGATTCTCGTGTGTAACGTGGTGAGAAAGAAGATCTGTTGAGGTGGACGTGCATGTGGCTGAGCATAGGTGAACGTGTGAATTCCCATGAGTTGGGTGCATCGTTCTGAGACAGAGATGAAACGATGTATTAGCCTCCTCTGAGCAGACAATTGAGATGATGAACTCCATATGATTCCTCTGTGTAATGCAGTGGCAAAGAAGATCTATTGAGTTGGACGTGCCTATGGATGAGCACAGTTGAACATGATCCTAGTGGTTGAGCACTAGTGAGTGTGGTTCTATTGTGAGACATAATGAAATAGAGATGTGGACATCCATGTGGATGTGCCACTAGTGGTTGAGCACTAGTGGGTGTATGAGATCCCTTGATATATTGTTCAAGAGTCAGACTTACCTGTAACCCTATTTGTAATGTAAAGGGTACATGTTGGCCCCACCTTAATGTAAACGATAATTAATGTAAAATATAATTAATATGGCAATTATTAATTATATTTTGGGTTATTGAGGTCAGCCCTATTGTGCCAATAGACACATCATTTAATGTGACAAGTCTTATATAAATAAAGGTGAACCCTCATTGAGGAAACACACTTATCATTGTGTCATATCATGATTTTAGAAGTTGTGGTCTGAAATTATGAGAATTATAGCACCCTCTTGTGTGTTAGGTTTGGTGATGGTGTGGGAGGTCTTTCTCTTGAAGAATATAGCAAAGGATTGGTTGGGTTTTCTTCCCTTGTTGAGAAGGGTTTCCCGGGATACTTCTTGTGTTCTTGTGCATGGTTATTCTTCTTGTGATCTTGGTTTGTTGCAGTAGTTATGGTTCAAGTAAAACTAAACAGAAAATTTAAAGAGAATACATGAGCCATAGCTCATTGAAAACTTAATAGTTAATACCTCCTGCAACTACCATAATATCAACAGGTCATACCATTGTTTATAAGGGAGGTTAGCGCCTCATTTGGATATACACACCAACTAGCTCCGCAGTGTGAAAGTCTTGGAGGAGATCCTACTACAGTTAGGTGTGACGTCAAGGAGGGTTCTTGGTCTATGTCTTGGTATCTCTTGGTTAAGTAGTGCGCTACTCTTTCTTAATGAAGGAGAGGAGGATTTTCTGCTTTGTTTTTGGTCTATCTATATTGAGGAAGTTTTTGTTGGGTTTTCTTCCCCATGAGGGTTTTCCAGGATAATTTGTGTGTCTCTATTGTTTATGTGATTGTCTCTCTTTCAGTGATCTTATTTATGTAGCTAATGTGCAAAATTGTTTTAATAATAAAGAACTATAACTGCTAGTTGTATAAGTAAAACATCAACACAAAGAAACAACAAAGAGAAGATTGCTCCGATACCATTGATTCGAATTATATTAAGAATGACAAGAAGGCGGAGATATAATAAGGAAACACACAAAGATATTGCAAGAACATAGCAATACAATTAAACTCAAATTCTATTAATGATTGTTTGGAATACAAAATACTGTAAAATGCAAAGCACACAAGCTAGCTAGAATGGTGGTAGCTTGTCCCTAAAGAAAGAGATGATTCAGCTACGCTCATTCGCAAGAAGTTGATTACAAAAAGGTCAAAAGGATTTTTAACATAAAGGATCAATGAGAAAAACCTAAACATCCAAAACCCTAACCCCGGAAGATGAAACGCCAAAAGGTTTGTGGGCCTTGATGTGATTAGTTGATACGTCAACTTCCAAGGGGTTTAACTTTTGCATACAACCTCTGTTTGGGGTGCTCGATACCCGTTGGAAAGGTCTAGCAAAGAAGTGCACATTTCAGACAATCCAATGCATGCTTCCAACTATCTATTGGGCATTGTCACACCAAAAAATGTTGCTTAGTGTCTCAAAATGGCCTTGAAAGTTTGGGACCCGAAAGACTGTAGAAAATCTGCCAAAAATGTGGAACCATTCTAAATTAGTGGAACATGTGGATGGCCACCAATATCCACATGGATCATTATGGGAGCTTTGGAACTTGAAGGAAATGTTCCAAAACCATGGAGAGCAATTTTGGCAGCTTGGTGAGAGCTTTTGGGTGAGGGGCTTGCCTCTCCCAATGTCTTTCTTATGACTTTTCACATGCTCCCAACATGTGGTCCTAAATTACCTATGTTTTGGCACATTTTTTGATATGTTATAGCACCATATCAACCCAACTAGCCTTAGACACTACCAATTATGATAGATGTACCCTTGTGAATTTTTGTATTTGTGTGGTTTGCACTCATTGAATCCTAGTCAAGCAATTGATTTGCAAGTTTAAAGGTTGTTGTTATGTTTTCTATAGGTGTATGAAGTCCTCAATTTTAATGGTTGTTGTGTCTCAACTCTGTTGAATACCTTCATTATTCATCTTTTCATTTTGATTCATTGTCAATGGCCTCGTGTTAGCTTACGTTTTTCAAAAAAAACATGGCGGTTTTGAAATTCATCTAAAAAATAGGTTAATCAAGTCTTTCCTTGTAGAGTTGGTTGAAGTTCAAAGTCTTATATTTTTAAAATTTGTTCCCAACTACTACTAAGTAAATAAAAAAACTAAAAAAGGCACTTCTTCTAGTTGGTCAACTTCTATGTTAGAATATTAATAATACACAAGTAGTTTCATAATAATACTAGTTTTTATGCACATTAATATTAAGCCCTTATTAATATTAGTAGGTATTAATGACCACACATGTTTGAAAAGCATTATAAAACTTCGTAATACACGAGACTCCCCCTATTTTCCCTATTTTTTTTGTTTTTCATGTATTTTTTATATTTCTAATATGTATTATTACTACTCCCAACTTGTCATTTCGTACAAATTTGAGCGGAGCTTCTAGCTGTTTCAAACACTTGTATCTATGTTTCAAAGGTTCCCACGTTCTAAAAATTTGTGCAACATAGGTTACAAGCAAGTATTTGGAAGCAAATAGTATTCAAGTGTTCCCATAAATTTGTACTTCCATAGACTTAGGAGTCAAATCACTATGAGAAGGGCTCTCGTGTCCCACAAACAATGAGGTTTCCTATATCAATTAGTTTCTCACTAGACCGTGACCTTAAAATTAAACTATTATTAGTATATGTCATAAGTATTAAAGAATGAATCAATGTGTGTGGAAGTACTCAATGCCATTTAACCCCATCCTTCCACAACTACACAAATGGGCTATAACCATGTCGACCCCTTTTTTGCCTAAGCTAAAAAAACAAGTATTATATATGCTCATGCTGCAATAGAATTTTCGACCAAACACGCTGAGGTAGAGCATGGAAGATTTCACATCTGCTAAATTTTTATACTGAAACATCATCAAAAGATTTAATTGGCCATTGTTAATTACAAATGACCAAAGCACATCTTCAAGATCCTTAAAATGTCTTTAGTCTGGCAGCTTTTCTCTTCAAGTTAGACTATACACATGATTTGAATGCAATTTATAAAGTTTTATTTCAGTTATATTAATAAAATTTATATTGTTTATTTTCTACACAGTTTTAAGGGGAAACTATATACAATTAGGTGGCTTAACAAAATGACCCTCCCTCTCTCAATTGAAGAGAGACACCAAAATCAAATTCACCGGCCTCTTGAATTCTACTCAAGGATGCCTATTGCAGTCAAATGGATGCAGTCTGGTGCATGCATCGCCTTAGAATGACAGTGTATCAAGATTCAATCCTCATTTTTATACATCGGAAGGTAAGTTCTCTCTCTCCCTTTCTTCAGTGCCCTGCCACAAGATCAATCTTCTGAATAAATATCTCTATATAACTAATGGGACTAAATAGTAAATCACTTTTTTTACTTTATCTACCTGTGTTGAACCTTCTTTGATCGAGTCCACTGAACCTCCCCAAACTTTAATTCGATCTTCTGATTTTGAAGCCTGCAATTTATGGATAAAACCAACAATACACTAAATTACAAAACCGAGAAGAATGTTAAAAAATGGTTGATTTGGAATCACAGGTAAATACCTCTTTGTTCCAGTCTGTCCTATATGTGATAAACATAAGAACTAGAATCTGCAGTACTGTTCCTCCGATCATTCCACTCCAAATACCCTATCCACCAATAGAAGCAACCAACGCATTTCAGGATAAGTTTCATTGCTTAACAATTATCGTACTAAGTAAAACGTTTGTACCTAAGAATGGACATTATAATTACCTTGGCTCCAAGGTTCATTTTGTATCCCAGGAGAATAGCAAGCGGAACCCCAACAACGTAATAGCATCCTACATTCACGAATACCACCAAAGCTTGCCATCCTACTCCTACCGCCACCCCTGGATTTACACCAACCAAATACATTTCAATTCAATAATTTAATACATGGTTCTACATTTTAAAAAAACACACAATTTACTCATGCTTAAACGGCAAAAACACACAATTTAATGTGCTTAAACGGCACCGTTGCAAGAAATGTTATTGAAGAACATAAAATTCATACCGCTGACTACTTTTACATTTGACTAGAACAAGAAACACAGGTTGTTGAGGATTAGAGACGTTTCCACTGTTTTCTTATATAATAGGATGAGAAAATGTGTTTCCTCCTTGAAGGTCATAGGTTCAAATCCAGAGATAGGCAGGGCATGTAGACCTCCTTTATAGACTATAGACTTTAGCAGTCAAATCTCTGCGTGGAGGAGATCCTTTATCCCACAAACAAAGAGATCTCATACACTAATTTGATGTGATGTCTGGCTTGGCCATAACCTTAAAATTAGATTGTTATTATTAATAATAGTAAAGCAGTGTTAAATAGACACAATTTTGGAAACACAGTTAGTTTGTGAGCAGATATCGATCTCTTATTTATTCTGCTGTGTGCTTGTATAAACCCTTCTAAGGATAGCCAACGTTTTAGAAGATAACCAATGCTTGTGAATAGCTTTCCTTTGTTGCAGCAGTAGCTGCCTTATTGTGCTTCAGCCATTCAGCCATACAAGGCAATTGTAGATTGCCTCCTACTGTTGCAACAAGTAAATTTTTCTTAAAAAAAGGGCGTAACCTATATTTGATTGGTGGGTATCAAAATCACCCGTCCAATCCGCATTTCCCATCTTTTCCAAAATCAGCATTGCAATATCCTATAACCTGAAATGTATTATGATCACTGGAAGTGCTCCTACCATATAAATACTAAAATCAACCATAACCATAATCTGCAACCTCCCTTTATATACAATCCGTTGTGGTCCATGAATAGCCATATCTTGGCTCACTTTGCTCACTTTATATATAATACGTAGTCTTGAATCAATCATTTCATTTATCAAATTTAGGGCACACGTAATTTAGAAATCTCTAATTTAACTTCCATAGATGTCCTTACCAGTTTGCAATCCTACATTAGAGTTTTGTCTAAGAACACCATTGAGAAATGATAATTCAAAAGATTGGTCCTTTCTTTTTCGTTTTAAAAAAAATTGTATTTCTAAGCATTAATTTGACTCTCCTAGATCTTCCATTTTAAAATTAGAAGAGAGACCGCCTCTAAATATCTTTGACAATAGCTCCATATTGGACATTAACAAAATCATCTCATCTTATCTTACTAAAAAAGAGAAATGAAATTATAACTTCAAAGTCACCGGATATGGATATGGAATGTAATATAAAATTTCGTTTAAAACATGGCTCGACACAACATATCTAAAAATGAAGTAGAAACAAATATTAATTGAGAATCAAAATATCAAGAAGATGGCAATTAGGCCCATTCCAACCCCCGTCAAAATGTAGAAATAAATGGCATTTTATAGGTGTAGGTAGCAAATGTCCATGATCAATCTACTAGATGATTGGTTCCAATTGATTGGAATATTATATTTGCATGCAAATGTGAATGTAGGGCACATGGCAAGAGCCATCTAAATGCTCTCTGGTTAAAATTTCTAATGTTTTAACTAAATGCATTTAATATGCATATATATATATATATGATAATGCTTTAGGACTCCTAAGTATTTGTAGAATATTCAAAGAACTACCTTAGTATTTCTCATCACTACTCTCAAGGTAGAGAGCATTATACTACTCCAGTCTCCAATGCATCCAATATGTCTGGAAATTGTTGTTGCATTGGATTTTTCAAAGCCATTTTGCCTAATGTGGCAATTGTCCATGCTTTTCCAACCAGTAAGAAGGCAGTGTTTAATTGCAAGTTTAATTGTAAGTGTTGTGAACTTGTACTTAAAAGACTGTATCTTTTGATATAGGTGGTTGAAACTTAGTTCGGTGGATTTGTTCGAGTGGTTGAGTGTTGTGAATTACAAGCAGGAAGTCATGGGTCAAGTTCCCGAGTTGGTTGCCTCTGTGGATATTATTGGATCTCACTCAATGTCCTCGCCGAATTAAATTTCCAAAATTGCAACCAATAAATTTACATCAAGTACCATCCTTATAATAAGGAGAAGTGCCTAAAAACTTTCCCCAAAATGTGTATTCCATCGAAAAAAAAATGATTAAAACTTGACTTGAATGTCAACATTAATCACATCCTAAATGCTCAACAAAGATGGAAAATCTTATGTATCCCCAATCATATGTAAATTCTAGTAAGAACTATAACACACAGGTTTAAGCTCATGATGTGATTTCTTCTTGAAGCGTTTCTTGTCCAAATAAAGCCAAACTCAATCTCCCACTAGCAAATGATGTCAGATTCTCCTTTTATCCAGTTGTGCCTTTTGTTTACCGTGCATGCATGTCTAAGAATATCAAATACTTTCTTATGAAAATTTGCAAATGTGAAATGAACGATTCTTATGAAAATTTTGCAAATGTGAAATGAACGATTCATCTTTATAGAAGTTCATTTGCAACATGATTTCTCCTTGGATGGAGCAAGGCTAACCGGAGTTCCTAAGGTGCCTAAGGTTGGAATCCTAGGCATACCTCACATTGAGTATGGGAGATGGATGTATGTACATCTCTATTACATGCATACTCTATATAAGCTAAAATCCTATTTACATGGATAACGCTGATTAAAAATAACAAGAGCATGAATTAAGTGTTTGGTTAACCACCTCAATTTTTCCCTCTGTTAAGGGGGTGAAGAAAAGTAGAGAATTAAAGTGTGGCCCCTAGCTATTTAAAAAGAGATCTCCAAAGGTAACCTAGAAATTTGGAGTCTTGATCAAATACAATGTTAGTAGATAGCCCAAAATGTGGACATACATGTCAATAGAAATATGAAGCAACATTTTGAGCATTGTTTGTTTTTGCACAAGGGATATTGATTTCAATGTTATCAAAACTGGATTGGTCATCAAATTGGTCAACCCCAGAAACCAGAACTGGACTAGTCATCGAATTGATCAACCCCAAAATCAGAACAAGACAAAAACTAGAAACAAAACCGGACCACAAAACCCATCGACTAAAAGACACAAAATATTCAAATTTTGAATGTGTGTGTGTGTACATGAGAAACTTTGCATATCTGTGTGTGTGTTCATGTGCATCCATGTGAATCCAAACCATTATACACAAATATGCAAAGTTTCTCATGTATATAGTTTTACCTCTCAATTTCACTTTAGAGTCTAGACTACTTCATTTCTTTGCCAGATCTGTTCCAGCAAATGAATAGATCTTGTGCCTATCTTGAGATGATGCTAGAACCCATAGTTTTGTGATCAGTTGTGCCATCACGATGAATTCTATTATGTATCATGATCAGCCAAAAGTGTGAGCATTGTATCTTATGTATTGTACCAGACCATGCTTAGTGTTCTATGTAAAGTGTTCTTTTCATCTAGGTGGTTGCTCTAGAGCCTTTGTGGTTTGTCATGGCCCGTCCTCTTAGTCTCCATTTCAAGATAGTCACCTCCCTTATGGCTCATACTAACCATCTCTTGGAGTGGATCTACTAGGACAGACTTAGAGATCCCCTAGGTTTTTTTTTTCACTTTGCCCTTATGTAAACGTGTTGCTCATGTATTGTAAAGGTTATTATGCCTAGAAAACACACTTATTTTATATGTAAGCATGGATCTCCCTACTGTAGTTGTCACACTTTGGCCTAGTTGATCATCCCCCTAGCACTTTGGGACTTGTTACCGTGCAAACTAGCAATCCTACAAGGCCTTAGACTGCTACAGGAGCAACACAAGGAATAGGTGCCCAATGTCACCACAACACTTATCCTCTCTCTGTTCAAGCCCAACTCCCACTCACGAAAGGATTTGGGAGGCTTTCCTATCACACAACACAATCACCTGACCCGGCCAATTAGTAGACTAGTGCCTTAACTATTGGGCTATGGTGAAGGGACAGGAGTTAATTATTTAAATTCTGTTGATATACAGTTAATTTAACGCAGAAAATAAGACTATAACAACAGCAAAATAACATTCAGATCATCACAATATAGAGCTCTAATACACAAGATCGAATGTTGATAACACTTACCAATGCTTGGAGATTTGTCTAGGTAAAATACCTTGGTAAAGTGGACCAAAATGAGATGTAGGCTTGCTGTAAATGACTGCAGACCTGCATCAAATCTCGACTTTCCCCTTTTAAAATATTCAATTAAAAGCATACAAACTAAGGGGAAACAATTACCCTTGGGGGAGGGGACTCCAAGACAAAATCCCAAGGGTTCCTAGCTCACGAAATGTGAAATTACAGCAAGCTAGTATATGTATTTTTTTTGTATTTTTGTATTTTTATAAAACAGAAAATTAAAAGAATTTGGATTTTTCGAAATAAAGTTGGTTGAGAGAAAGTGGACTTACCTCCGGTCTTACCTTTTCACCTCCAAGTGTCGGTTGCGATCACAACCACCTCTAAGTTGACTTTAGACTTTGAACTAAAGGATGGGTTAGGAGTTGATGGATTATGACCCCCACCTTTGTCTAGAAAGAAAAGATCAATCTTGGATCCTTGCTAAGAAAGCTCCCAATGGATGGTTTCCAACCAGTAGATTGGCATGGGTGCAAAGGCAAGCTATTTTCCTTGTTGAAGATATCCCCTAAAGGATGTGTCCAACCCTTGGATCCTAACTCCTCAACACTACCAAGGGAAGAGATGAGGCACCTAGCATAAATCCTTCCCTCCACGTGACTATGTAGCCCCCTCAATGGACCAAGCTCTTGATCTTACAAATCAACCCAAGCATAAATAGTCATTTCTTCTATTAAGCACTATTACTCATAAGCCAAGAAGAAATAGCATAGAAAAATCAACCACAATACTCAAGAGAATGAAAGTTCAACTAAAATGGCATTATGATCTCACAAAGTTTCAACAACCTCAAATGAAAAGAAGGACTAGCCTTGTATGGATTTCTTTGTAACGGCTAGTTTTCCCTCTCGTCAAAATAATAATTATTGACTTGTCATCCACAAGTTGGAGTCTAAACCATGATCAATAAAACAATTATTTTTCTTTTACAATAAAATATTCCCCAATAAGGAGAATGACTTGACTTGTAATGGCAACGGCTATCTTCCTTGAGGCTCCACGGTTGACTGAATGACTTTGCATGTCCTACCTGAGAGGGCCAAATTAATTCCTTTTGCTGTAACAGGTATGAGAGAAATGGACCAAGTTGATTATTTGACATCATATGTGCAAATGGCTCCTTAACCAATCGCTCCATTTGTTGACCCAACGTTCCATTGATTTGCTAACAGCTGATCTGGGGGACCGATTTGCCTTGAATAAGTGTGCCAATTGCTGGTCTGCCTCCAACGTCTCCTACATCTGACCAATCAATTAGCCTTTTGGCCAATCGATTCATCTCTTTACTGTTCACGGCTGAGTAAAACAAAAGGCTGTTTTATTTAACTTAAGAGCTGATTTAATTGAGAAAATTCCAGTTCCACTTGAAACAAAATTCATTTTTATGGTCAACGGCTAGCTTGACCTCCGATTTAATTAATTGATTGGTCAATCTGCTCTACAAAAAAAAAATGCCACGGCTAGGTGACCAGATTTTACCCATGACATCACCTCTCGTCAACGGTTGAATTTAATTGAACGCAAGCCCACCGATTTAGTTTAATACACCACCGGTTGTGTGGATTGACCACTAAAATGTGCTGGTAGCTCATAATGTACGGCGGCTATTTGAATTTATATGCCACGACTTTCTTATTATATTATATTGGCTATGGTCTGATTAATTGTGTGCCCGTTAGCATGGAAGGTTCTTTGAAAATATCGGCTGGGCTCATGCTTTGGCAGCTCCCTTTTCATATCTCACGATTTGGCTTAATGCTCACCGCTCCAGTCATGCTTTGACTAAGTAGTGCCTTTACCCTCGACGGATTTTTATTATATGGTGGCTTTTATAACTCATGACATGGTCTTTTAAAACAAGTACGCATCCCTTTTAGCATGATTCAAATAAGACAAGAATAAATGAAAGTGGTAAAATATATGTCACCCACCTTTATCATAATATTGGATGGGCTTCTTCACAAAAGACAAAGGTAGTGGATTATGACATCATTCTCCACTTGTCTATTTTTTTTATAATATTATATTCACCCCTTGTCCAAATTCGACTTAATGAGGAAGTTGAAGAGTCACATGATCTAACGGTGGAGTTTAAGTTAGATCAATGGTGGTGATCAAAAGTCTCTTTAGTCACCCACTTCATTAACTTTTCATAAAGTCACTTTTAATTTCATATCTGA
>WSFP011462266.1:0-18739 GCA_009831015.1 Picea engelmannii
TTTCGGTCCCCCACGCTAGATCTGATGGCCCATATCTAGAGGAAATGATCTGGACCATTGAGTTTCGTGTCCAGGTAACAGGAGAAGAGCACATCAGGAGAAAAGATTTGGGTCATTAGAGACTTGCAACTTTAGGATTCCTGAATTCGTGAAACCCAAAATCCCTTTTTGGAAAGGGTCACGTTCATATCTGGTGGTTGTGTGGAGGTGAAGACTCATGCCTGGTGCATTTCTTGTGGCAGTGGAGATTTCATGAAGGACCTGTGGATCAGATTCATGGGGTTTATGTGAGGCTCGAAAGAACTAATTCAGTTTTGTAGATTTGAAGGAGAGAAATCCTATGCGGATTCTGGCCAGAGGGTCAGGAGTCTGCATCATCATTTTGGTATCAGAGTGGGATTTCGTCTGTATATTTTAGATGAAGAGGATTGAATAGATTGTTTCAGGACACAACAACAAATAGACAATCAGGAGGACTATAAGGAAAGTATGGAAGCACTCACAATTGTAGAGTGACAACAACAAGTTTTCCAGGAGGGAAGATAGGAACAGGAAGATGGCTACTGAAGGCCATGGACATGGTGGAAAGAAGAACCAACAACAACAGAGAAAGGATGAGATGGATAAAATGCTGGCTAATATAAGGGCGAGGATGGAGGAGCTTGCATTTCGAATGCAACAGAATGAAAAATCGTGATGGGTATATGAATGGCCCATGAAAATGAAAGTAAAGTGGCCAGTCAAGGAATTGTTGGCCCAAAGGAAATGGAAGTTGTTAAAGGAATGGTTGAGGTATGTCGAAGACATCAGGGTTGAATAGGAAGTGATTCATATGTGTGAACCAAAAGCTGGGAGAAATATCAGTGATGAGGAAGAGGGATCATTTTCACATCTCATAAAATGCCAGGAGGGAAAGGATGAATTTTCCAATTGCCAGGTGGGTAGTGAAATGAGATCATTGGAGGATATCATAGACTATCAAGAGAAAAGTAGTGGAAATTCATATTGCCAGGAGGGGAATGGTATGAGATTATCTAAATATCTCGTGAGCTGCTAGGAAGGCAGTGAAGAAAGTTCAAGTTTCCAGGTGGGCAATGAGATGGGATCAATGGATCTCATAGACTGCCAAGTGGGCAGCCGAAAATTTCTAAATTGCTAGGTGGGTAGGGGAAAAGAATTGAGACTGTATGAAAGTCTCAGGGACTTAGATGTTAGTTCATGTCAACAAGGAGTGTTGATAGAGATGGGATCGATTGACCTCATAGACTACTAGGTTGGCAGCAAAAAAATCCCATACTTCTAGGTGGGCAAGGGAGAAAAGATGAGCTCAGAGATGAGTTCATATTATTGAGGAGAGCTAATAGGGGAAGATCAGAAGAGCATAGTGATGATTGGGGGAATTGAAGTGTTCCTACCAAGAATCCCAGTTGAGGAAAGAGCATGTGTTGCAAAGGCAGCAACAAAAGACAGACAACCAACAGAGACTGTCATGGAGGAAGAAATGGAGAAGACATTGATATTTTCCTAAGGAAAAGGAGATGAGCATTTAGAAGAGTGGCTCAAAATTTTCAGCCAGGAAGCTAAAAAGGAGATGACTATAGCACTGGATCTTGCAGCAGCACAAGAAGAGGAGGAAGCAGATAGTATGGATTTTAATGATCTGTATCAAGAATTTGAATCCCTAGAGAAGAGGATGAAGGTGCAGGGAATTCATGTCTGACAGATCAGGTTGGAGACAGATGGAGGAGCATACCAGCCTGCGGAGAAGCTAAAAGAAGCTAGAAGTATGCCATCATGAGAAATGACAGCAGTAAAACTACCACAAGAAGAAGCTGAGCAATGGTTCAGTGAGGAAATTGTAGAATTGGAGTCTGCAACAGAGTGGCCAGCTAGTGCCACAGAAGAGGAAAAAGATGGCATGGGAGATCTAGTTGATCTACCCATTTGTAGGGAAGAGGTGAAGTTGAGGATACTGGAAGGATAGAGCCATCCATGGGAGTAGTTGGATGAGGATATTGAGGAGATTAGAAGGCTGATGTCGAGGTCAGTAGCAGAAACTGTTAGTGAGAAGAAGTTGAGCAGAGGAAGACCTGCAAGAGAAGGGTAGCAGATGCAACAACAACAGTGAAGCGATGGAGTGGATGGATAGGTCCAAAGAACTTTTCTGGATCTAGGTGGATTTCGACATCAATGTTGGGAAGATCATGAGTAGGAGATCATGAAATTTTCATAGTAGAGAATTATGATGGAGGGGCATCGATCCAACCCAACTATGTGCCATCCATCCAACACATCAAAGCTCGCATTCAATGGAGGATATAGGTGCATCCTTCTCGATTTTCAAATTTTGAAATTTGTATTAAATGTTGTAAGGCTGGAAGAGCCAAAAATCCATGCATATGCGTAGGCTTTAGATAAAGGTTGCCTTAAATGGTTGTAAGGATGAGATCTAGATCTGATTCAGACTGGATAGCCATTCAATCTAATTGAATGTAAATTAATGAGAGTTTGTGAGATGGAGGGAAGAGCTCAAGGAGACCCTCTTTGTAAAAATATCATTTTGTGTATGTAGTATTAGTTGGTAGACTCAGGAGAGAAGAAGAGAGTTCTAAAAGAGATTAGAATAGAGAATAGGATAGAGAGGGGAAGAGAGCTGAGACTATGTTATAGTCCAATCTCGAACACATTATAAAGAGGCATTTCATATTAATACAAAGAGCAATTTTTTCTGCATGAGATTCTTTGTGTGTTTAGGTGTTTATGAATGAATGCCATATGTGTGTTATGATATGTTGTAGATGTATGTTAGTTTGCATTTGTAGGTTATAGATAAAATTCGTTTTCTGTTGAGTTCTTTGATTCTAAGTCTTGGTTCTTTGTGGATTCATGCAAGATGTTGCATGACAAAACACTGCGGGTTCTGTGAGCCAACGCATAGAGTGCACTTATGAATTCTGTAGAATTTTAGACAGAGATGTGCCAGGAGGGCACACCAGAGAAAGTCTTAGACTCAAAAGGAAGCCTCAAGGTTACTGAACACCTTGGAGGTGAAGACTTTGCAGAGGAAGGCATAGAGAGGACATAATCACTGAGGATTCTATGGAAGCTCTTGCCAAGAGGGAATTGAGCAAGTTCCTAGAGTTCACGAGAGAGAACTCTATTTCGAGTTCGGCAAGAAGATAGATTCACTGAGTATTCTGGAGAACTCTGCCAAGTGGGCATTGAGTTGATGCAAGTGTGCATAAAAGTAACTCTTGTTTGAGTTCAAAGAAAAGAGAAGTGTCAAGGGAAGACCTTCATAGGGTTATTGAACACCCTGCAGGCTCAACAAGGAGTGCTTGAGAATAAGTTTCCAGAGGGAACTTATATCCCTTGAAGGAGAGAAATGGATAGAGACACTTTGATGTCAGAGCCACAGATAAGCTCAGGACGGATAGCATAGTTGTGTGAAGAATCTCTGCAAGGAGTGCATCGAGCAAGGAAAACATTAGGAGGGAATGGAGAATTTCTTTGCAATAAATACTTTGAATTGAGTTATCTGAAAACTCAACAACACAAGGAGCATGTGAATAAGAACTTGTCTGAAGTTCTTAATCTCATAAGGAATAACGCAATGAGTGCGCTCAGAGTGAACTTTTCTCAAGTTCAGAAGCTCAGAAGGAATAGTGTCTTTGTGAACAGAGCAATAGCTGAAAGGAGTGCAGAGGTCAAGGAACCCTTCGAGGTTTTATAGTTGATGAAGCTCAGGAGGGACAACATTCCTAGAATGTAGGCAAGTTCATCAAAGGCAGATCGAGTTCATAGAGGAAGAAAAGGATGAGACCTTTGAAGCATTCAAAATATTCCAAGGGGAAAGAAGAAGCACAAGCTCAAGAGGGAGAGCACAACTACCATTGATTCAGGCACTGGGGAAATTATCTAGACCATTGAGTTTCGTGTCCCAAAAATAGGAGAAGAGTGTGCAAAAGAATAAATCTGGGCCATCAAATCTAGCGCAGGGGATCGAAATTCGTTGGATCCAGCAAGAGGAGAACGAGGTTTAACCCTCATAAAAGTGAAGGATATGATTCGACAAAATCCCAAAAACATCGTGACCATCCACAGGAGGACACGTGGTGAGCGACTGAGGTTTCCGGGAAATTCCCGAAAGGCCATTTCAACATTTTTGATACCGAGAGATAAAAATGGTAAGATTCAGAACTCTTGACCCACGAAACCCAGAAAGAATGTAAGCCATCAGATCAAGGGAGGCTCACAGCCGCTGATCTCTCTTTGGAGTGGAATTTTGGAATTTCAGGGTTCACCTTTTCAACAATGCCAAGGTTAAAGATCACCGATGACGCAGACCCCTGACCCTTCAGCCAGAATCTGCATAGGATCGCTCTCCTACGAATCCACATAAATGAATTAGTTCTTTCGGGCCTCACGGGAACCCCACGAATCCGATCCACAAGTCCTTCGCCAAAAATCCACTGACATAAGAAATGCACTAGGCATGAGTCTTCACCTCCACACGGCCACCAGATATGACCACGACCCTTTTCAAAAATGGATTTCAGGTTTCGTAACTTTGTCAATCCTGAAGTTGCGAGTCTCTTGACTCTTCAATCCCCAAAACTCAAAATTCCGAAATGCTGAAATATGTGACCATAACCCTATTCCAAAGGCACTTTTCACACTTCGCGACTTCGGGGGTTTCAATGCAAAGTGCCCTGGCTTCTTGTCCTTGGAACTGTCGAAATGTTGAACCCCGAAATGACAAAATGTTGAAATGGGCTTAACGTCTTTGGGTCCTCCCTTAGCATCCAAATGCTTTTGGGGTTTTGCAATTCGTAGAATCGTGATGCAAGGCTGCAACGATCCTTGGCCCTTCGAATTCCCGGGTCCTGAAATGCCAAAAAAACAAACCCCAAAATGTCGAAATTCCACTCCAAAGGGAGATCAATGGCTTTGAGCCTCCCCTAATCTGAAAAATTACATTCCTTTGGGGTTTTGTGGGTCAAGAGTTCTGACTCTTACCCTTTGTATATCTCGGTAGCCGAAATTCCAAAATAGCCTTTTGGGAATTTCCCTGAAACCTCACCCGCTCACCACGTTTCCTCCTGTGGATGGTCATGATATTTTTAGGATTTTTTCGAATCCTCTCCTTTGATTCTATGAGGGTTAAACCTCATTCTCCTCATTTTGGATCCGGCAGCTTTCGGTCCCCTGTGTTATATCTGATGGTCCAGATCTGTTCTCCTGCACACTCTTCTTCTGTTGCCTGGACATGAAAATCAACGGTCCAGATCTTTTCCCCAGTGCCCGAATCAACGATAGTTGTGCTCTCCCTCCTGAGCTTGCACTTCTTCATTCCCCTTGGAAGATTTTGAACTCTTCAAAGGTCTCAGCCTTTTCTTCCTCTACAAGCTCTATTTGCCTTTGATGAACTTGTCTGCATTCTAGGAACGTTTTCCCTCCTGACCTTCGTCGAGTATGAAACCTTGAAGGGTTCCTCGACCTCTGCACTCCTTTCAGCTATTGCTTTCTATGCAAAGGCATTGTTCCTTCTGAGATTATGAACTTGAGACAACTTCACTCTGAGCGCACTCCTTGCGCTATTCCTTCTGATCTTAAGAAATTCAAACAAGCTCTTATTCTCACACTCCTTGTGATGTTGAGTTTTCGGATAACTCAACTCAAAGTATTTGTTGCAAAGAAATGCTTCACGCCCTCCTAACACTTTCCTTGCTCGATGCACTCCTTGCGGAGCTTCTCCACACAATTGTGCTATCTGTCCTGATCTTATTTGTGGCTTTGACCTCAAAGTGTCTCTGTCCCATTCTCTCCTTGAAGGGATATAAGTACCCTTTGGCAGCTTATTCTCAAGCACTCCTTGTTGAGCCTACAGGGTGTTCAATAACCCTGTGAAGGTCTTCCCTTGACACTTCTCTTTTCTCTGAACTCAAACAAGAGTTCCTTTTGTGCACACTTGCATCAAATCAATGCCCACCTGATAGAGTTCTCCATAATCCTCAGTGACTCTATCTTCTTTCGAAACTCGAAATGGATTTCTCTCCCATGCACTCTAGGCACTTGCTCAATTCCCTCCTGGCAGAGTTTCCATAGAATCCTTAGTGATTTTGTCCTCTCCTTGCCTTCCTCTGCACATTCTTCACCTACAAGGTGTTCATCAACCTTGAGGCTTCCTTCTGAGTCGAAGACTTCCTCTGGTGCACCCTCTTGTCATGTCTCTGTCTAAAATTTCATAGAATTCAGAAGTGCACTCTATGCACTGGCTCATAGAACCCACAACGTTCTGTCATGCAACCTATTGCATGAAGTCACAAAGAACCCAGACATAGAATCAAAGAACTGAACTGACAATGACTTATGTTTGTAACCTGTAAATGAAAACTAACATACATCTATAGCATATCATAACACACATATGGCAGTCAGTCATAAACACCTAAACACACAAAGAATCTCATGCAGGAAAAACTGCTCTTTGTATTAATATGAAATGCCTCTTTACAATGTGTTCAAGCTCAGAATGCAATAGAGTCTCGGCTCTCTTCCCCTATCTATCCTATTCTCTGTTCTACTCTCTTTCAGAACTCTCTTCTTGTCTTTTGAATCTACCAACTAATCCTACAGACATAAAAGGATCTTTTTACAAAGAGGGGCTCCTCGAGCTCTTCCCTCCATCTCACCAACTCTCATTAATTTGCATTCAATTACATTGAATGGTTGTCTAGTTCGAATTGGATCTAGATATTGGCCTTACAACCATTTAAGGAAACCTTTATCTAAAGCCTATGCATATGCATATCTTTTTGGCTCCTCCAGCTGTTATTAGACTAATCGGTAGGTGCAGACACTAACAGATCTCCCTAGATCCACCTGGATCTAGAGAAAAACAAGACAGGACATGACTCTTTCCCTAAGTTATGACCATTGAATTAGCTAGTAGGGAGGAATAAGTGACGTACCTTTGTATCACTTCCTAGGGTCTCTGTTGCTCCCTCTTCGCTCCGATGCTCTTGTGAGGTCAAGACCAAGACAACACAAACCAACCAAAGTGAAAATAGCAAAATATATTCAATCATCAACTTATGTGTATGATCAAGGAATTACACAATAAAGTAAGAATGACTTTATGGGAAAAGGACATGCCGATGTATCATATTAATCAAAATTAGAAGATACAACTTGATCACCTTGATGTCGCAAGATTCCTTTCGGTGGCTCTTGGTTCCAACACACACACTTGTTCGATCCTTGCATGAAGAAGATCCAATTCCTCTTGATAGACTTGCTAAAGTCTCCAAGCTCCTGTTCAAGCTAGGTCCTTCACACAATTCCTTCACCAATTCTCCAATTAATCTTGCTTAACCTTTTCCATGAGAATCCCATCAATATATAGGAGAGAATTAGATGGTTACTTGGATGAGAATGATCCCACCAAATCAGGGAAACCAGTAACATGATAACCATTCAAATACCAACCCATTCTCTATAAGATTCCCTTCTAGAACCATTGAGACTTCATCTTTTTCCAAGCTTGAGAACAAGTTCGCATCCTAGATATATAGCACAGTGCGAGAAGTTCACACCCTAGCTGAAGGCAGCCTGCGAGAATTGGCCATTCTCGCACCCTAGGCTATAAGAAACCTTCGAACTCTCTTCAAAAATATGTTTTCTGGGAAGAGATGAATGTCACTTTTCTCAGGAGAAAGTTCTTATTACGAGCCTGAGTACACCATCATCAATACACCATCAAGATGACCAAAATCTTGGGTAACACCAGCCTTACATCATTTAATACAATTTTCAAAATTTGAAAATCGAGAAAGTTGTGCCTCTCTCCTCCATTGAATGCGCACTTTGATGTGCTAGCTAGCTGGCACGTAGATGGGTTGGGGCAAGGCTTCTGCATCAAATAACAAGAATCCGAGAATAATCAAGTAACCGTATAGAAAGAAAAATGAAGTACAATATATATATAGATATAGATATACAAGCCGCATAATAAAGTATACACATGAGTTTAAGTCAAAGGGGAAAATGTATAAAACCATTATTCTATCCTTTACATTACAAAGGAAATTTAAGGAACCCATAGAAAACAACACAATGACAAAAATCCAGTGTACACTCCTTCACACACCTCCATATTATAAATAAGTGGTTGTGAAGAAAAACAACCTGAATATTATTCAGCCCCAATTATGGTCTGAGTCTTACAAAACGGTTAACCTAACCGTTATCCATTCAGAAGACTCCTATTCAAAGAGATTTCATTCTTAAGAACTTGTCAATAAGTTTTGGGAGAAGGAAAAGGGGCAAAGGAAAACTCTTTGTCTGTGTATGCGATCAAGACAAACAAAAACAACTACATATCAAAGGGAAAACAACATTGAGGGTAGAGGGAGGCGATAAGGGCCTACGAGAAGATTTCCCCTCGCGCAAAAATGTAGGTAAGAAAAGCATGAGAATAGTCGAAATAAAACTGTAATAGAAGGGATGATAGTGTGAAACGAATGTTGAATGAATATGAAAAATAAGACTGTCACCTACCAATGGTGTTACAGTTGGAAGGCGTTCTTTACCCCAAAACCCTCGTGAAGTAAAACCAAAAAGAAACATTATGGAAATGTTGAACCCTTTGCAAACCAGGTTGAACGGTGTGTAAATGAGCATGGGCTACTACCCAAAACATGAAAAACTATGCATATTGAATTTAGTGGGTATGACAGGAAGAGCGCCATGTGCTTTGAGCGAGATGGCATGCCTGGATTGAAGAAGGGTACAGATTTGGCCCTCGTCCCTCACCCACCTCCTTTAATGGTCTTTCAGAGAATTTATTTCCAACTATCAACACCTCCAGTCACATTTATGAGGGTCAACCTGAGTCTATTCAAAACCTATGTTTCATATTTATTAATATCTATTCGATACTAGTCAAGCTAGCGTCGGGGCATAGACTAGATAAGTCTGGTAAATTTCATTTAATTGCCAGCTTGTAGCTTGTCTCTAGACTAGTAAGTTAGCGGTCTATGTGGAGAAGGGAATACTCTCAAACAAATAAAGGATTAATGACAATCAAGTTATCAATCCCGTAGCATCTATTTAAGAAGCCCAAAACGTTAAATCGAACAATAAACAATGAGTTCAATTATTGGGCTATGGTTATAAAAGTTGTGTCAGGTTATTGAAGTTAGGCCTTCACGCACGTATGGAATTATAGAATTAAGGAGGGGCTAGAACCACAACCCCTAAGCGTATGTCCATTCTCCTACCATTACAAACTTTAAACCCTTAACCTCTTACAAAATCCTAGTATAACATAAAGAAGGATTGAAGAGTAAACACTTGACTTCGATTCTGTAATTGATAGAAAAAGAATTTGAAACATGAGAATCATAGGTACCCTAAGGATACTCCTCTTTATTATAAATCCATCTCTTACAAGTTTAGAATTATTTCCCCTTGGAAGATTTTTTTTTTTTTATGATGATTTTAGGTTTATTACATATGGTATCAGAGAAAAAGTTACAACACTGGGCCTGAATAGGGCCACCTTAGTTGATTAGTATATATTTTGATTTATGCAAAACTAATAAACCTTATTGTACAAACATAAATCCCTTTCTATTTTGTGTAAATTATGGGAGTTCAGGACGATGCAAAAATCAAGATGGAAGGAAATCTGGAGCAAAGACCTCCTGGATATCCAAGACATAACAGTGACGGAATCTCACCCAGAGAGGTGATGGAAACAATGAGGAATCTTATTGTTGAACTTGAGGTTTTCAAATACGACAATGAAAAAATGAAGAAATCTCAGCAGGCGAAACAAGAAATAAACGAAGTCCTGCTGTGTAGTATAGTGACTAAGAAAATCCGAAAGGATGATAATAACAATGAAGAAGTCAGCAAGAGAGGTTCCAAGAACTTGAGACCAAAAATAGAAAAAGGAGGCAATTCTTCTGAAGGTACACCTTCAGCTGAGGACAAAAACAAAACAAATAGAAAGAGAAAACAAGTAGATCACCTTGAAGGAGAATTCAAGAAAATTAAACCAACTATCTTTGATGGAGAATCTAGAACAGGAGAGAAAGCTGAGGCATGGTTATTGGACATCAAAAAGTACTTCCAGATATATAACTATTCCAGCAATATGAAGGTCAGAATGGTGATATACAACCTGAAAGGGAAGACCATCATTTGGTGGAAAGACCTGAAATTAGCCAAGGGCCTAAAGGAGAAACAGATGGAATGGTCTGACTTTAAGAAATATTTCAAGAAACATTACCTATCTGAAAGCTACTATGAAAGAAAAAAAAAAAAATTATGAACTCGGACTTGGACAAATGACAATGGAGGACCTTATAAATAAATTCCTGGAATTATTAAGGTTCGTACCTTACATTAGAGAGGATAAGGTAAAAATCCAGTGGTTCTTAAGTTGTTTACCACAGTCCTACAGGGACATATATGAGTTTGAAAACCCCAATTCCTTGAGTGAAGTATTCAAGAAAGAACGAATGTGCTACGATCAATACAAACAATGGGCAGAGTTTCCCCAAACCTGAAAGGATGAGAAACAAGATCGAATGAATCAACAAAAGAAGGGATACCAACCAGCTCCTTATCATAATGAAACACAAATATTTTCGAGAAAGGATTTTCACTCCAACCATCTGAATACTCAAGGCAATGGTAAACCAGTAAATCTGGGAAGGAAGAAGTTTGGGGATAGGCCCTGTGAACCACTAAAGTGTTGGGAATGTGGAGAAACTCATCTAAGGAGGAATTGTCCATGTTCAAGAAACAAAATTGTTATTCATAATTTGCAGGAAGACTTGATGGTGGGAGACATAGGCAGAAGCCTACATCGGATAAATGCAACCATAGATGCCCGACAAGATGACCACCAATCCTCTGTGGTAGAAATCAAAGGTAAAATCGAAAACACTTGAATTTCGGTTTTAATTGACCCTAGAGCTACATTAAGGTATATTACCTTTGATGTGGTAGAGTCAAATAAACTTAAGAAACTAAAGCACGCAAAATCATGGATGGTACAAATAGCAACAGGAACAAAAAGGAAAGTAGTTGACCTTATTTCTGATTTCGAATTCAGCTTAGATGGAAAAAATGTAAGAGCGAATCTAAACATCCTCCCACTAGGATCTTATGATATGATTATCAGAATGGATTGGTTGGAAAAGCACAAGGCAGTACTAGATTGTTATACAAAGACACATAACTATAAAGATGATTATGGCACTACTAGAACAACCTAATGTATACCAAAACCTGTATCAGTTCGACAAATTTCAGCGATGCAACTCAAGAAATGTATGAGAAAGGGATGTCCAGTTTATGCTATACAAGTAATGAGTCTATTAGGAAAATAAAATAAGCCAAAGTTAGAAGAGCTTGCTGTCCTACGTGAATTCAGAGACATGTTTGTGGATGAGATACCAGAATTACTTCCTTGAAGGGAAATAGACTTCTCCATAGATCTACTACCTAGATCAACCCCTATCTCAAAAGCACCTTACCGAATGAGTTTACCAGAATTGACAAAATTAAAAATACAATTGCAGGAATTGTTGGACAAAGAGTATATCCGACCTAGTGTTTCACCATAGGGGGCACCAGTCCTCTTTGTAAAAAAGAAGGACAGTACCCTAAGACTTTGCATCGATTATAGACAATTAAATAAACTAACTATTAAGAACAAGTACCCCTTACCTAGGATAAATGACCTATTCGATCAAGTAGGTGGGGCCAATATCTTTTCAAAATTGGATTTACGATCCGGTTATCATGAAGTTAGGATAAGGGATGAAGATATAAGAAAAATAACTTTTTGAATGAGATATGGAAACTATGAATTCGTAGTCATACCTTTCGGACTCACTAACGCACCAACCACGTTCATGTGTCTAATGAACAGTATTTTTAGTCAGTATTTAGACCAGTTCGTAGTTGTATCTATCAACGATATTCTGGTCTATTCTAAAATGGAGGAAGAACATGAAGAACACTTAAGAATAGTTCTGCAAACGTTGAGGAAACAAAAACTGTATGCCAAATTTGATAAGTGTGATTTTTATCAAAAGAAAATACAATATCTAGGACATGTAATTTCAGCAGAAGGAATTGTCGTAGACCCTGAGAAGGTAAAAGCCATCATGGAATGGCCAGTACCTAAGGATGTAGTAGATATTCGGTCATTCATGGGAATGACCAGATATTATCTCATATTTATAGGAGGGTTTTCCAAGATAGCCTACCATATCACGCCATTACAAAATAAAGGGACCAAGTTTAACTGGTCACAGAAGTGTCAAGACAGTTTTGACAAGTTGAAGGAATTATTGCTAACTGCACTCATATTGAAGGTAGTAGACCTAGATAAAGACTTTACCGTATGTGTTGATGCAAGTAAAGAAGGACTAGGTGGTCTCCTAACTTAGGAAGGACACGTAATTGGTTATGAGTCTCCAAAATTAAAAGAACATGAGTGAAATTATCTCACTCATGACTTATAATTGGCAGCGGTAATACACACCTTAAAAATGTGGTGACACTACATAATGGGCAGAAAATTTCTACTATTGACGGATAATAGCGGCATGAAATATCTATTTAGACAACCGGATCTTAATGCAAGGCAAGCAAGATGGCTAGCCTTCTTGAGCGAATTTGACTTCGAAGTCAGACATATCGAGGGTAAGGAAAATAAGGTAGTAGATGCTTTAAGAAGAAGATTCCATGGGTTATTTGAAATAAATATCAGCATGGAATGAAGAGATCTGGAACAAAGAATAAGGACAGAAGGTATTAACGACGAAAATTACACTCAGATAATGGCAGAATTACAAAACAATACCACAAACTCAGATAAACCAGATCTAAGTATTGACAAGAAGGGATTATTATGATTTAAAGACAGACTATACATACCAGGTTCAACAGAGTTAAAGTTAATAGTATTGGATGAAGTGCATAAGAAACTGTATTCTGGCCATCTAGGATACTAGAAAACGATAAAAGCACTTGGAAAATTATTTTACTGGCCTAATATGAAGGGCGAAACAATAGAATACTTGGCTAGGTGCCAATATTGTCAGTGGGTCAAGGCCGAACACTAGCATCCAGCCGGCCTCCTACATCCATTGCCAGTGCTAGAATGGAAATGGGAGACCATGTCACTGGATGTTATAACAGGTTTGCCTAAAACTCAGAAACAAAATGACTCTATTATGGTGGTAATCGACAAAATCAGTAAGTCTGTACACTTTATTCCAATAAAGTCTACTTTTAAAGATATAAACATTGCTGAAATATCTATGAAATAAATTTTTAGACTGCATGGTATTCCTAAAATGGTGATTTCAGATAGAGACGTAAAATTCACATCCTCTTTTTAGAAGGAATTGTTTGCAGGGCTAAACACTAATTTGAATTTTAGTACGAGTTATCACCCTCAAACAGATGGGCAGACCAAAAGGACAAACCAAATTATAGAGGATATAATCTGCATGTACATAAGAACAAAACGAAACAAGTGGGAAGACTATCTACACTTGGTAGAATTTGCATATAACAATGGGTACCAAACTTCGGCTAAGTTAAGCCCCTTCGAGGTATTGTACGGTAGAAAGTATAGAAATCCAATTAGCTGGGATAACATGGTTGACAGACTCATGGTTGGACCAGAGATGCTCCAAGAAATGGAGAACATGGTAAGGAAGGTACAATAGAACTTAAAATAAGCACATGACACACAAAAGAGTTATGCAGATCAGAAAAGTAGACACTTGGAATTTCAAGTGGGAGACTATGTTTGTTTGAAGGTCAAAGCTTGAAAAATTTCATTGAACTTAGGAAACTGTGCCAAGATGGCACCCATTTTTTGTCGGTCCTTTGAGATACTAGCTCGAATTGGACCTGTAGCATACCAACTTGCACTCCCAACTAATCTAAGAATTCTTAATGCATTTCATGTTTCTTTGTTGAAAAAGTATGTTCATGACCCTACTCATATGATTGATTGGAAATTGGTGTAGGTAGAACTCGAAGGTGAGTTTCAAGTGGAACCCCTACATATTCTGCACCAAAGAGAAATAACACTTCAGAACAGAGTCGTCGCTCAGGTAAAGGTGCAATGGAAGAACTTTAGTCCTCAGTAGGCCACTTGGGAGTTGGAGGGAGATTTGTGGAAATATCATCCAATCCTGTTCCAATAAAGGAACGAACACTGAGGACAATGTTATATTGAAGAGGGAAAGGATGTGACATCCTCAATAATAAAGTATTTCTGAAATTTAAAATTTGTTGGAAAATTATTCTGTTTTTAGTAAATTCGAATTTGGAAATTTTTTTAACATTTATGGAAATTCCGAATTTCGAATTTAACAATTGTAATTAAATATTATGATTGTTGGGCAGAGATCTGATTTGAACCAGCTAACTATTTGACTATGACACTTGTATGAAAACATAATATTTTATATTGATTTCAGGAGGACAAATGGAACAACCATGTTAAAATCAGCTGACCATGACTCCATGAGTGGGGAACATATTATAACTTCCTCTGGGTTGATTGTTACAAGTGGAAAATCAGATATTTGGCCATTGGCAACCCCTGGAAATCAAGGATTTAGAAAGATGAAAATATTCCCAAGGGGGAAAATAAATATCTAAGCAAAAAGGATTGTTTTGGTTAAATAGCATATGCGAGGAGGCAGGATGTTGCCTATTATGCTGGGGAAAAGGAAAGAGGATTGGTCTTCTTGTTGTTATGAACACTATTGATTGGGTGTGAGGTAGGAGAAGTTTGTTAATACTGAAGGACATTTTTGAAGGAGGAGATTCCAAGTTCTCCCTCATGGGTTCATGGTCAGGATAGGGGGTGAATCAAGCAAGTAGTTTGGCTGCCCTGTTTTATGGTTGGGAGGAACCTGGTTGTTCCCTTTGTCATCTCACAAATCGTTCCATATATGTAATTTTTCCCCTCCTCTATTTGAATGACTATGTCTAATTGATGTAATGTATATGTTGGGTGATTATATCTAATTACTGTAATGCAACTATTTGAATGATCATGTCTATTTGTTGTAATGGATCCGTGTGAAGGGGAATATATATATTGTTGTAATACATTTGCTTGAATGTTTACATCTGACTACTGAAATGTATTTGTTACAGAAGGTGAAATATTTTTGTGGATGTAATCTGTCTGTTGGTGTGAAGTTCGTGATAGACATTTCAACTCTAGAATTGTCCCTCCTGTAATCAGAATGATAGATGGAAGCACCTATAATTATATTTATATAATTGAATATTGAAAGGATTATATTAACGTCAATGGGGCGTTTTTCTTTCTGTAATTAAATTTCTAGATGACTAAACACAGATCCTATGAAACATCGGTATATATTTATAAACTGATATGGAAATGAAATTATATATATGTATATACATAGAGTTACAGATCTATTTATTGTTGGTGCCTTGTATAATCAACATTGACTAAAAGAGAATCTAGTGAATATAATAGCATTACTTTTATAAAGAATTTTAACCTAGACATCAACGATAGAATTCACAAACTTTAAAAAAACCCACTCTCTCTAATTAACCTAAGACATGAACCAGCCAACACCTTCTGACAAGAAATCATATAGTTTTAAAACATGCACAAAAGTATGATAGAGCAAGAACAAAAACTTGGATCCATCTTGGATTGAATTAAGCAGTTTGTCCTTTTAATTACGAGTTCAGTCTGAAATATTACAACTGTAAGATAAATGGTTATACACCTAGCATGTCCTATCTTCCAAGAATGTACGAAGTTAAAAGGTTACAGTGAAGCTACGGAATAGAAAGATCTAACAATTATATTACTCAGATGGTAAGAGAATGTAAATCGTATTTACTTCTTCAAGTGTCAAGTAAGAACATCTGATGGAGCCTTTCGGCCAAATCCTTAGTTTTGAAATCGACCCTCATTTGGTCCATAAAATTTAACAATAGAATTAACACATCTTGAATAACCTCTAGCACATAGAGTAAACCCTTTAGGATTGAGTTGCCTAGATTTTTGGAGGAAGGCATAACAAAACCTATTTACCTTTCACGTGGATAAGAGTAGTAGTTTGACTTATAGCCGCGTAGCTAAAACCCTGTATGTTGGAAATGTTTAACAGGTAGCATATGCTTGTCATTGATGACAAGTACAACAATGAAGATGGCATGGGTGTAGGAAGAATGTACAAAGGATTGTTGGCATGTTTTACAAGCAGCATAGACTTGTCATTGATGGCAAGTACAGTAGTGATGATGGCTTAAGTACAACAGTAAAGATGGAAGGTTCAGAGAGGTGAATGATCGAAAGCAGACGTCGAAATCCTTTAAGGATTCGAGAAGAATAAGCTCAGGAGGAATAGCATTCTTATACGCGCAGGAAGCTCAGGAAAGAGGCCGAGAGCCGTCAGATCTCACTTTGAAATCCCGATAGCTGTTGGATCGGGAGAAGCTGCACAGATGTTAAGCACAGGAGTTGGCATGTAGAAGAAGTGATCTGAGCCATCAGATTGGAAGCATATACCCGTCAGCCACAGGATCTGTAGAAAGTGCACGGAGGTTAAGCCCTAGTGTGCAGAGGAGAAATCCCAGACAAGTCATCGGGATATTGGAGAGAGAATCCTAGCCGTCAGATCGAACAGGAGCTGCACAAGGTTTATCATCGGGAAAATCCAAGGTGAAATTCCGACGAGATCTGGACCATCCATTCGTATGGACACGTGGCAGCCAGGAGGCTTCATCGGAGATTCGGGGATCGGGACTTTGAAATGTCCAATTCACTCGACAATGAAAACCCTGAAATCGCGATATGCGATTTCGCGATTTGATCGCAGTCGTTAAATCAAGAAGAGATTAGGACCATCCACTTGTAGACAGGAGGATTCATCGGAGTTTCAGGGATCAGGATTTCAATATGCAAAGAATCCAATGCCTCGAAAATCCCGATTTCACGATATGCGAAATCCCGACTGAATCTGCACTATCAGATCAACATGAGATCTAGATCGTTGATCCAACTCACGTTGGTAGACCATGTCACTCAGGGACATGTGGCACAACTAGAGAATGACAGGTGTCAGGCAGATCTAACACTTCAGGCTCATGCAATTCATGAATCAGAGTGACACTTGGCAGGATCTAACACGTGTCAAACCACGTGTGACGTCAGCAGAGGCATCGGCGATCGGGACTTTGATATGTCAAGAACATACTGCAACAGAAACTCTGAAATCGCGATATGCAATTTTGCGATGTAATCTGAGTCGTCGAGCTAGAAGTTATCTGGACTGTTGAATCTCTGCATGGAGTATCGGGGATCGGGAATCGGCACTCTGCAATGTCAAAATCTCTTGGCAACGAGAAACTCGAAATCGCGATGTGCGATTTCACGATTCAATCATAACCGTTGAATCCAAAATGCATCTGGACCGTTAATTCTCCTCATCGGAGTTTCGAGGATCAGGATTTCATAATTCAAAGAACAGTGAACATGAAGAACGCCGAAATCCCGATAGAGAGACATAAGGTTGTGGTCACAAAGTGAAGGTCATGTTGATGGGGAGCTAAGCTCATAATGGCTAGTGTATGAAAGGAGCCATCGAGAATCGGAGAATCGCGAGTCTGGAGGACTTGTGAGTTTTGACATCGCAGATGCTGAAATCGTGATGAGTGAAATCCAGATTTGATCTGAACCGTTGGATCAAGTAGTGATCGGAGGGTTGTTGTTCTTCCTCACACATTAACGCTTCAGTTATGAATCAGTTAAGAGAAACGGAATGATGATGAAAAATAAGTTAGCATTTCAGTGGCAAAGACAGGTGTTCTTGTTATTGGCTGAGAAAAGGTGAAGTGAAACCGTCGGTGAGGGGTGTGTAAAAGAAAATGAGACAGACTGTGCATGGTGGGTGATTCTGGAAGAAAAAGAGCTTGTAATAGAAACAGAAAGGATGAGCTCGATTGTTACAGAGAAGACGAAGAGTCTCAACTGCCAGAGAGGCTGAGGAATCTCAGCATAACACCCAGTGATTGTGAACGCGTGTGAAATGGGCTAGAGAAGCTGAAGAGTTACTATGAGTATCAGGCAGAGCACTCGAGAGGTGGAGGACATGGGCACGGTGTGAGAATACAGAGGAAAAACACACATTGCATGCAGAAGGTGCATAGAAACTATAAGTACACAGTGCAGAGAAGAGATGAGGTTGTTGTTGCCATTGTTGTTGGGGTTGTTGTGGTCGCTGTGTAGAAAGATTGAAGTGTGAGCAAGGAGGCAGTGCACAGGAGTAGAAATACATAGCAGAGGAAGGTTGCATGAAAGGGAAATGGTGCAGAGAGTATAAATGGAAAAGAACAGAAAGTGCAAGGTGGGTGCAGAAGACACTGATGTAGACAAGGTAGAGCAGTGTAATAGAATAGCGACACGACTGGTAAGCCATTGAATAAATTTATTGCGCTGTAATGAGTTTAAGTTACAAAGATTAATATTTTAGGGAGGTAGGGAGGTGCTTGGGAGGACTGTTGTCCTCAGAGGTTCAAGTGGGTGCTTGAACACAGGGAGTTGTAGCTTCCATCTGGTTGCAGCCAGAGAAAACAGGGTGGCAGGGTGGTGCAAGGGAGAACTCTTGTTCTCTGTTATACAGGTTGGTGC
>WSFP011462267.1:0-18738 GCA_009831015.1 Picea engelmannii
GTTAGGGTTGTTGACTAATCCAAAACTAGGCATGTGAGACTAAAAACAAGTTTGATGAAAATGCTAGTCTTTTGTTTTTAAAAGTTAAGGAAGGTTTACAGGAATGTGATCATATACACCAGGTCTATTACAGAGCTACAAATGAGATTTGGATGATGAAATTGATGAGGGATTTTTGTTGAGGTTGGTGCATGGTTGATGCACTTGTTTAAGGTACAGGTTGATTACAGGTCGGTGCATGGTTGATGCACTTGTTTATGGTACAGGTTGATTACAGGTTAAATACAGGTTGATGCATGGTTCAAAATTATTGGTACAGGTTGATGCATGGTTCATACTTATTGGTACAGGTTTACAACAATATATCTCACAGTGATAGTGTGACAGTGGTTCCATCATTCTACTTATACTTCAGGGTGGCAGGACGGGGCAAGGACAGGTGGTTGTAGCCACATTCCGGTTGTAGCCGGAGAACATTGGGGGTTGTAGCCAGATATTTGGGGAGTTGGAGCTTCCCTCAGGTTGTAGACTGAGAAACTAGGAGGTTGGAGCCTCCTTCCAGTTGCAGCTGGAAAACAAAGGAAGTTGGTGCTTCCAATGAATGTAATTCTTCAAGACATATAAGAAAAATCATTCCGTGGTTTTCTCCCGATTTGGGTTTCCACGTAAAACACTGGTGTACTATGCATGTGTGTGATTTTTTATTTATTACTGCTCATTATTGGATAATAATTCTACATTGATATAACATTTGAAGAAAAAGGATTATAATTACGTTATTACTGATTCACCCCCCTCTCAGTAATCCAACAATCACAACATAGGCAGTGAAAAAAAAAATGAAAGACTAGAAGGATGAATGGAAGGTCCCAGTAGAGCCAAAAAAATACAAACAGAAGGAAAAAGAAAGTGACGCAGACCTATTGGCCCTCGGGACCGAGATCCGCTCACAGGATCGTTCTTTAACCCCTTCGAGCCAGATCGACTCTTTCTGATTCCCTGCTGGAATCTCCCTTCAAATCGATCCACAGGTCCTTCAAGAAGCTCCCCTGTGCGAAAAACACTAGGCATGAGCTTCTTTCTCCTAAAGAAACCATAGTGCTATGACCAAGGCCCAATTCCAAAGGCGCTTGTCATAAATCTCGCGATCTTGCGAGTTCGCGAGTCGGAACTCCGACTCTTCCTTCTCCAATCCCGCGATACCCGAGATCACGAAATGGTTATGGCTCCTTTTTGTCAGCACCTTTTGAGCATGACCGCCAGCTAGGCTAAGTTCTAGCACCTCTCTCTACTCACCACTTCGCGAGTTTCAACGTCGATCTCCCATGCTCTTATCTCGCGAATCCCCGAGACGTGATAAGTCAACACTGGGTTGACTCCTTCCTTGACGCTTTTCGCTATTTGCAACCTCTCAAGTTGAAGCGTCGATCCTTCATGCTCTTATCCCACGAATCCCTGAGATGCGAGAAATCAACAAAGCGTTGAATCCCTTCTCTAGGTGACGCGTGTCTGCCTATCTATCATGCGGGCCCCACCTTGTGATTCTGCCGCATATCCACACGAGACTCGGCTCTCGTCACTTCGAGACTTTGGTAGTTGAGATGAGGTCCTCTCAATCCCCAAACCTCCGAATGCGTGAAATGCGATGGGGTTTCTGATCCAATGGTCTTCCCGTGACCTGGATCCGATGGCTATCCTTGCTCCTCGCGATTTCGCGACTTCGCGTCTTGGAGCACCCAACTCTTGGGCTCTCACCCTGTGAACTTTTGAGTTTGTGAGGCCCTAATTCTGGATCTCTTTGGCACTTCGCTGACTCCACGATTGTTGCCACCTATCCTCCTCAGATGGACGACTGTGATCCTCTCGCGACCTCGCCACTCGTGACTTGGAGCACCAAAATCCTGGGCTCTCACCTTGTGAACCTCCGAGTTCGCGAGATCCCTAGATATATACCACCTGTCCTCCTCTTATGGATGGTCCCGATCTTCTCGCGACTTCGCAACTCGCGAAGTCAAAAGACTTCCCTCTATGAGTCACGGTGCCCGAATCTCCAAAATGGATGGTTTCGCGATAGGATTCCTCCCGTAGATGGATGACTCAGATCTATTTCTCCTTGTCGTGATTTTTGAGGTCGAGTGCCAACACTCTCGTCCCCCGGAGTCACGAACGCCGATATCCCAATACGAACTCCTTCTCAGGACTTTCGCTTCTGCTGCTTTTCGCGTGAGGATTTTAAACCTCATGCAACTCTCGACAGATCCAACGACTATCGGGTTCTTTGCTCAAGATCTGATGACTCAGATCATCTCTCCTGTGCGCTCTTCCTGTACTGCTTGCTGGACGCAAAATCCTTCAAACAATCCAGATCGTCTCGGCTAATCCGATGGCAGCTATTGCTCCTCCTGAGCTTTGGTGCTTTTCTTCCAACACTTGGAGAAATTCCAAATTTTCAAAGGCATCGACCTTTATTCATCTTCCTCTATGAACTCTATAACATTGAGTCTCACCTTCTTATACAAGAACGATGTTCCTCCTGAGCTTTTCTCCTTTCGAACCTCAAAGGATTCTGACTTCTGCGTTGTTGCAGAGGCTTCAAGCACACAAAGTGTTATCTCTTCTGAGCTTCTCTGAGACTCAGACCTCTAAGGAAAATAATTCCTTCTTCCTTCTCCCTCAGATGGAGAAATATGATTCCCTCCTGGCACTCTGTCTACTCAAGCAACCTCTTGTTGAGTGTTTCAGGGTGTTCAACAATGCTACGAAGATCCCTCAATGGATTTTTCTTCAATCTTCAAACTCAAAGAGTTCCTTCTGTGCGCTCTATAACTTACTCAATGCCCTCCTGGCAGAGTATCAAGAATCCTCAGATGATTCTTGCTTCTAATGAACTCACAATAGAGTTCTTCTTCTGTGCACTCCTTGCACTGGCTCAATGCCCACCTGGCAGAGATTTACAGAACTCAAATCTAGTCTGCAAATCAGATCTATATCTCAGCCTTCAAATCATTAAAGGCCTATCTACTCTACGCCTGTGAAAAACACAGCTTCACGCCTCAACAGCCTAAACATTAAATTACATTCAAATTCAAAATGGAAGACGAGGGCTGCGCCTCTCTTCAGCTTTGTATGCACACGCTGATTTGGCTGGCTGGTTGGTTTGCTGACGTGGAGAGATGCTCCTGCATCATACTCCTCAGCTACAAAATTCATGAGCTCCTGCTCATGAGCTTCCCCTCTCAGCCTTGGAAATCCTCCTGGATCCCAAACAAATTTCTGGAGCTGTTCATCTTCTCCATCTCCCTGCTACTGCTACTGCTTCCTTTCTTTTGCTCAAATTCTCCTTGCTGACATTTTCTGCTGACCCAATCATCAACTCTCTGACCACCTCGATCACTTCGTCCAGCTGCTCTAGTGGCTGGCTCTCTTCTTGCCATCTCCCCGACTGCAAAATTTTTCTGCAATTGGGTAGATCACTGTGATCTCCCATGCTTTCTTCTTCATCTTCTGTGGCACTGAGCATCCACTCTGCTGCAAACTTCAGCTCTGCAGTCTCCTCTTGACTGACCTGTTGTTTAGTCATCTTCTCTGATAGCTCAACTTCTACCAGTTCTCCTGCTAGCTCTGGATTGTTCAGCCAATCCTCCAGCATCTCCAACTCCATCTCCCATGGAGTGAGCGATCTATCTGCCTGCTCTTTTTCTTCTTCTGTTGTCAGCTTCATTGCTAAAACTTCCTTCTTTTCAACTTCCTGGCTAAAAGCATTGAGCCACTCCTCAGAATGCTCATTCTCTTCTTCTTCTTGGGAATCTTCCAAAGTCTACTCCAATGCTTCTCTGATAGTTTCTGCTGGCTATCCTACTTCTGCTATTGTTGCATCTGCAATGTAGATTTCTGCCTCCCCTAGTCTATGTGGTAGGAATACATGAATTCCCCCAATCATTTGAATATTCTCCTGATCTTCCTCTTCTGTCAGCTGCATCTGCTGATCCAAACTCACCTCTAAGTTTACGAGACCCTCATATAGTCTCATCTGCTCTGTCAGCTCCTCTGGCTGATTCAAACTCACCTCTGAGTCCATGAAACTCTCAGATAGCCTCATCTCTGTTCCCATGCCCACTTGGAAAATTGGGAACTTTCTGCTTCCCTCCTGGCAGGTTATGAGATCCCACAGTGATCTCGATCCATTTCCCACTTGGCACTGTGAAATTCCCTGGCTGTCCTCATGACAGTCTGTGAGATCCTGCAGTGATCTCAACTCTTTTCCCACATGGCAATCGAGAATTTCTTCTCTGCCCTCCTCACAGTGCTTGAGATCTTCAGTCGATCACATTTCATCTTCAGCATCGTTGAGATTTCTCCCAGTCTCTGGTTCACATATCTGAACCCTTTTCTTTGGTCTGTTGAGGTTTTCAACAGGCCTCAACCACCATTTTAACAACTTACACTATCTTTTAGCCATCTCGTTGTCTATTTGCCCTGCTGGAAAATCCGCTGTTGTCACTCTGAAACCTTGAGTGTTTCTAGCCTCTTCCACAGTCCTCCTGACTGTCTATGGACTTTTGCCTACCTGTAAATAATCCTTACAGAGTCTCCAACACTCTGTCTTCCTTTGTCTTCTCCCTCTGCTTGAAATATACAAATAGAGTTCCTGGATCTGATACCAAAACTTGACACAGACCTATCGGCCCTTGGGACCGAGATTTGCTCACAGGATCGTTCTTTAACCCCTTCGAGCTGGATCAACTCTTTCGGATTCGCTGTTGGAATCTCCCTTCAAATCGATCCACAGGTCCTTCGAGAAGCTCCGTTGTGTGAACATCACTAGGCACAAGCTCCTTTCTCCCCAAGCGACCATAGTGCTATGACCAAGGCCCAATTCCAAAGGCGGTTTTCGTAAATCTCGTGATCTCGCGAGTTTGTGAGTCGAAACTCTGACTCTTCCCTCTCCAATCCCGCGATACCCGAGATCATGAAATGGTTATGGCTCCTTTCTGTCAGTAACTTCTGAGCATGACCACCGGCTAGGCTAAGCGCTAGCACCTCTCTCTACTCGCCACTTCATGAGTTTCAACGTCGAGTTCCCATGCTCTTATCTCGCGAATCCCCGAGACGCGATAATTCAACATCGGGTTGAATCCTTCCTTGACGCTTTTTTCTATTCACAACCTTGCAGATTGAAGCGTCGAGCATTCACGCTCTTATCCCGCGAATCCCTGAGATGCGAGAAATCAACGAAGCGTTGACTCCCTTCTCTAGGTGATGCGTGTCTGCCTATCTATCATGCAGGCCCCATCTTGTGATTTTTCCACGTGTCCACATGAGCCTCGACTCTCGACACTTCATGACTTTGGCAGTCGAGATGAGGTCCTCTCAATCCCTGAACCTTTGAATGCACGAAACTCGATGGGGTTTCTGATCCAACGGTCCTCCCGTGACGTGGATCCGATGGTTATCCTTGCTCCTCGCGATTTCACGACTTCACGACTTGGAGCACCCAACTCTTGGGCTCTCACCCTGCAAATTTCCGAGTTCGCGAGGCCCAAATTTTGGATCTCTTCGATTATTGCCACTTGTACTCCTGAGATGGACACCTGCGATCCTCTCGCGACTTCACCACTCGCGACTTGGAGTACCCAAATCCTGGGCTCTCACCTTGCGAACCTATGAGTTCGCGAGATCCCTAGATCTCTGCCACCTATCCTCCTCCTATGGACGGTCCTGATCTTCTTGCGACTTCGAAACTCGCGAAGTTGAAAGACTTCCCTCTATGAGTCCCGGTGCCCGAATCTCTGAAATGGATGATTCCACGACACTCTTCCTCCCACAGATGGATGGCTCAGATCTATTTCTCCTTGTTGTGATTTTTTAGGTCGAGTGCCTTGACTCTCGTCCCTCGGACTCCTGAACTCCTGAACATCGATATCCCGATATGAACTCCTTCTCGGGACTTTCGCTTCTGCTGCTTTTCGCGTGAGGTTTTTAAACCTCGTGCAACTCTCGACAGATCCAACAACTGTCGGGTTCTTTGCTCAAGATCTGATGGCTCAGATCATCTCTCCTGTGTGCTCTTCCTGTACTGCCTGCTGGACGTGAAATCCTTCAAACGGTCCAGATCTTCTTGACTGATCTGACGACAACTATTTCTCCTCTCGAGATTTGGCGCTTTTCTTCCAACACTTGGAGGAATTCCAAATGTTCAAAGCCCTCGACCTTTATTCATCTTCCTCTACGAACTCTATAACATTGAGTCTCGCCTGCGTATATAAGAACGTTGTTCCTCCTGATCTTTTCTCCTTTCAAATCCTCAAAGGATTCTGACTTCTGCGCTCTTGCAGAGGCTTCAAGCACACAAAGTGCTATCTCTTCTGAGATTCTCTGAGACTCAAACCTCTAAGGAAAATATTTCCTTCTTCCTTCTCCCTGAGATGGATAAATATGATGCCCTCCTGGAACTCTGTATTCTCAAGCAACCTCTTGCTGAGTGTTTTAGGGTGTTCAGCAACCCTGCGAAGATCCCTCAATGGATTTTTCTTCAATCTCCGAACTCAAAGAGTTCCTTCTATGCTCTCTAACACTTACTCAATGCCCTCCTGGCAGAGTATCAAGAATCCTCAGATGGTTCTTGCTTCTAATGAAATGACAACAGAGTTATTCTTCTGTGCACTCCTTGCATTGGCTTAATTCCCACCTGGCAGATCTTTACAGAAATTCTTAGAGCTTCTGTCTTCTTCTGAAATCACAACCGGGTTCCTCTGTCCACTCCCTTACACCTTCTTAATGCCCACCTGGAGGAGATTTACATAACTCCTCAGAGATTCTTTCTGCAACTGTGTTTCTCCATGGCCTTGCCTCTTGAGGTGTTCAACAACCTCTCAGGTCTTCCTCCGAGTTGTTGATTCCAGTTTCTGTGCCCACCTGACACGTCTTTGTATGAATCCACAGAGTTCAGAAGTGCATCTATGCACTGGTATTCAGAGACCACAGTACTCTGTCACGCCCTCCTGGCATGAAACCACAAAGAACCTTTCAAGCTTGAAAATCAAACAACTCCCTACAAATGTCTAGCATACATCTATAGCATAAAATAACACAATGAAGCATCCACATAACACATAAAACATGCGGGAAAATCTTCTCTGGTTTATATTAATGTGAATGCCTCTTTACAAAGGTGTCCCTGAGCTCAGACTTTAACAGAGTCTCAGCTCTTTCTCTTCTACCCTCTCCTTCCTAAAACTCTTACAACAACTACTAAAATGATATCCAAATTGATCTCTTACATGAGGGGGCTCTTCGAGCTCTTCCCTCCAACCTACCTACCCTATTCAATGGTATTGAATGGGCTATCTAGTCCACAAATCGGATCTAGATCTCAGCCTTTAAAGCATTAAAGGCCTATCTACTCTACACCTGTGAAACACATGGCTTCACGACTCAACAACCTAAACATTAAATTACATTCAAATTCAGAATGGAAGACGAGGGTTGTGCCTCTCTTCAGCTTTGAATGCACACATTGACGTGGCTGGTTGGTTGGTTGGTTGATGTGGAGATATGCTCCCGCATCAGAAAGGCACCCAACAGAAGCAAGCTCATCACAAACGAAGAGTACCCCAGCAGGAAATACAAGAAGCACAACACAAAACAAGAAGCAGACAGGGGGGAGCACAACAAAAAAAACCAATACTATCCCCAAGCCTGTCACACAACAGAAGGACTGTGCAGGTGCCACTAATGAAATAACACATAGGAAGGATAACATCCCTGCATAGGAGGGACAAGTAGGAGGGGACATACCAGATACCCCAGTCACAACAGAGCCAACAAAGTCAAGGCCACCAAAGAGAACAATTGTACATTCAAGTGGAGCGCAAAAAAAAATGAAGGGTCACAAGGAAGTCCTAGAGTATACCATAATGTAGGATGATGCAGAATTAGCCACAGAAAAAGTACAAGACCGCACCATGGAAGCCCAAGAAGATGCAGAAAAAAGAAGAAGAGAAAAGATAATGCAAGAGATGAAAGAGGTAAAGAAAGTATTAGAATAGATACATTTTACTAAGGCACAACACTAAGGGACAACACAACAACAACCAATACAAGAAAAACACCTACTAGCATAGAGTGAGGAGGAGACAGTGCAGATAAACAAATTGGCAAGTGAAAATGTTATCCTTACTAAAGACATATTGTAAATAGACAAAGACTTGGTGCAAAAACAATTCAAGGAAACAGAAATAATGGAATTGGTATTGCCTAATATACCAAAAAAATAGCTCTATCAGTTACAGGTCAATGTTGTGCAAGAAGTTCAATCCAGAGCCAGGACAAATGCAACAAACTTAGAGACAACCAAGGAATAAAAATAGGTACTAGAGATAGTCCTCAAAGAAACATAGATTGACCATGAAGAAGAAAAACAATGCACATATAGATTGAAGTATGAAGAATTCTTCCAAACAATTCTGGAGAGCGCACTAGCAGGAGAAATCAATGCAGAAGAAAATATAAAGAATATAACACAAATGATGGAGGGATATAAATAGGAGATAGTAGAGTTGGTTGGGAAGTTGACACCAACCACACCTAGAGAGGTTAGAACAGAAAGGGAACAACGAGAAATAGAACAAGAAGATATTTTGGCACTTGAAGTAATGAAAATAACAAAGCCCTGTGAAAGGACAATGCAAATATGGGCAGGCCTGACATAATATGAAAGGATCCAAAGATGGATCAGAGGGAAGAAAAGATGAACATTGCAGTTCATGATTTAAATAAAAGAAAAAAGGCAATGCCCATACCCAAGAGACTGAGGGCCACGTAGGATATGAAAAACTTGCAAGTAGAAGTGCAGACAATCTAGGAGGAAAGGAAGACCAAATAGGCTCAGTTGGAGCCCCTGCAAGAGAAAGAAGAAAATATGATAACAGAGCTGGAAAAAGAGAAATCCAAAATGGAACAGACGCACTCAGAAATCATACAAGTGCTAAAAGAGCACATCACAATGTCGGTCATGGTTACCTGTTATCCTCGATTTCTAGGGATAACTCGGAGATCATGTCTTGAGGCCCATAGGTCCTAGACATGGAGTACCGAGAGTAGGATTGACCTGAGCATGGCCCTGGAGTGCCCATATTTCTTCTCTTTCATTAGACTTGTCTTGTCAGTAGCAACATCATCCATCACCTTCGGCTTGGACTTGTATCATAGAAGACTCTTGCTCCATGAGGTAATTGGTCCAGGTTTCATGGTATGTGTCATTTTTGATCATTATAACCTTTCGATATATGCATCTTACTCCTTTTATTTCTGACTATTGCTTGGATCTTACATTGACCCACTAGACCATGGTTTGGGGGATTGACAGGGTGCCCTAGAAAGCTTGTACCCATAGGTTTTGATTTTCCACTGGGGGGTTTCTAAAGAGCCATCATCTGCTCCCGCCATGTCATCACTTTTACATCTTATTTCCCACTCATCTACCCCATTCCCCTAGTCCGGGAATTAGGATGATCTGTTTGTGGGGTTACACCTTATCTCGTGGGAAGAAGGGGCTAAAGGCCCAGAAGGTAAAAGCAGCTGGTAAAAGTTAAAATCCATAAAAGTGAAACTTAGAGATGCCTCACCCAGGGATCCCCAAGAAGGCAATAAAAGGCCTCTCAGTAAGAAATAAGAGGGACCCAAAGAAAAATAACAAAACAAGACCTAGCCAAGAGGATAGGGGGTCTCATCAAGAGCCAACCTATTATGTTCATGGGTACCTAGCAGTATGACATTTCCATTATCTGGTTACCATGCTAGGGCAGTGACCTTTGGTTGGATGGCGAAGGGAAGGGGGTATCATCACGAGCCAACCTTATCATCTCTGTGAAAGTCTTTGTGGGTAACATTGTCAGCTCTAGTCACCACGCCAAGGCAATGTCCTCTAACTAGACCTTGAAATAAAATAAATAAGAAAAAGCAATAAATATAAGAAACAATAAAGACAATAAAGGGCTTGGAAAGAATTGCATCCATGACAGGTACAAATCACCTTCTACAAAGGCACCCACAGGTAATATCGTACATCCCTGTCTTTCACTCTACCCGTGTGTCCGGACATCCAGTGACCACATCATCTCATGTTACATGGCTTGGATGATACCCTCTGGGGACTTTACTTTTCCTATGGATGCTGGCCCAATAGAGTATTTTGTCTTTTTCTTTGGCTTTGTATTGTAGGTCATTGTAATATCTTTGAGCTATTGAATGATATATCAGGAGTTCTATGCATGTATTTGATAAAATTAATTATGAAATGTGATTAAAATTGCTATGATCCCTATGACTAATGAGCCCATGGAGGGCGACGTTTTTGATGTGTAGGACCATGCCTGACGGACAGGTACCAGTTGGACCGGTACACATGGGGAGATGATTAGTTCGGACCTCCATGGGGATGAAGATCCCATCAGATGGTTGTTGGGACCCCATTAGGGGAAGAGACAAGACAATGATTGGATGAGCCTTTTCACATGATAAGAAGAAGGGTGTTCCACCTAGGATGCTTTGGCTGAGCCCAACCTAGGGGGGTTGACCCACTTCAGATGGAACATTTTCGTTTTGATGAACAGGACGTCACCCAGGATGTCTTGACGTCTCCTTAAGCGTGTAGCAGTTTGACAGGACGACTGGCACATGTGGCAGCTTGGAGGAGCCCAGGAAGGGCTAACGTTTGAATTCTGAATGCTGGACTAGCCCCAAAAGGGCCTAACGTCTCCCTCAAAGGGGCTTGACGTCTCACTTTTTGCTCATTTATGTATTTTACTTAGTAGTTAATGTAAAAACAATATGATTTTGGTTTGTAGCCTTGTCGACTATTTTTAATGACCTAATTTTAATTAAAGGTCATGATACACTATATATTGAGGATGTTTTTCCCTCATTTTAACATAACAACACAACTCACACTTGTGAGGTCTGATATTTTTTTCCCTACTTGGGTATTTGGTCTTTTAAAGTGAGGCGAACTTGTTGATGGAAGGATTTTCTTGGCATATTTGTCATTTCTCTTGAGGGAGGTTTACAACTAGGGTTTGAACATGCTTTTCTTCATGATATGTAAGTGTTTTTCTTGCAAAACTTCTTGATTGAATGGTTGTAGGTTAGTATTCTTGCATTGACTTATAAATTTACTAATTTTAAAAGCCTAGGTGACAAGCACACAAGTAGTTCCTTGTCTCATGTCCCCTTAGAGAGAAATTTTCAGCCATTGAAAAAGGAAGAAAGAGCCTAGCCTTTGCTACACTCTTCTCACTTCTTCCCTTAAGCTAGCTTTGATTTTAAAGGTTAAAAAGAGGGTGACATCCTAGGCCTAGGTTATCTACACCTAGGGCCATCCATCTTCTAAGGTTTTAGTGATAGAGCCTTGCCATTGCAACACTCTCCCTCACTTGATCCTCTTGTTTTATCTCTTCTTATATGCTAGCCGTTTTTCCAAGTTTGACCTAAAGAAGGAGGAAAGAGCACGAGGCCTTGCTTAAGCAACACCGGAGTGAGCCTCTTTCCCCTAGGGTTTTGATTCTAGGGCCCTGCCATTGAAGCACTCTAGAACCCTTCCCTCTTGTCTTTAGCCTATTACTCTTTCAACCTTGCGTCCTCTCCTTGAATGACTCCATATACCCTTAGGCACTGATCTTGGACACACAACATTGAAGTGATAGTGTTCAAACCAACTCTCAAAACTTTAAAATTTGAAACCCTAACTAACTAAGATAACCCTAACTAGGCTGATGCCATAGTTGGTTATTCCATCTTGACGCAACGAATATTGATAATAAGCAATTAGATGATGGTTAAAGGCATTTATTGAGTAAACGATTGATCAAATATATTGTTTGCTACATCATCTCTATAGTTATTGATGAAATAATACTTTTCTATTGCTATATTGATAAAACGTTGATCTCATTATTACATGTTGTTTCATTTGCTTATATATTGATGTCAGATAATTACATGAATTACTAACCCACTGATATATAGCCTGCATACATATTATCTTGTTATTGTCTTGTTCCGGGCAGGTATTCTCTTTTTGGCATACACTTCTTTATTGGCTGATTAGTCGGATTATCTGACCATTGGTGGTAACCTGTGAGGAGGAAATTTTGCCTTGATACTTTGGCCTCTTCAAAACCCTAGGTTTCCAGGGATGTCTCCCCTGGGTTAACCTCCCTAAATAGAAAGAGCCTCCCCATCGAGGTGACATTGGGTGGGGAAGGTTCCTGTTACGCCAATTTGGCCTCAATCCTCTAGCCTTTTGACCTAGCTACAAACTGTGTGATAACAATACCCTCACAGAAAAGAACATGTAGATGAAGACAAAAGGATACGAACTAGCAAAGAATCTCTAGGAATTGGAGAAATCAGTGCAGGAGGCACACATGACCTAAGTGGCTCGAGATGAGCCGCAGGTTGGTGTTGGGGGCCTATTGGAGCAGGAAATTTTGGGGTTAAGCACAAAAATGAGGATAAGAGCTAAAGAATGGACCAAGGAAGCAACGCGCGCCAAAAAAGAAGGGAAAACAATGTGACAAAAGGGAAAAGGAAGCATTGCACCAGGAAAGAAGGAAGACCAACATAGAGTCAAATAAAGAAAGAGTTGTATCAAAGACCAACCACGGGGAAGACAACTAGAAAGTGGACAAGTGGAGTTGACTTAGAATTAGGGTTTTTGAGTCAATGTAAGGGTTTTAACCCATTTTTTAATATAAATATGATGTATGAGGTAGATATGAGGGATCATGTCTGCGAACTCATGTGCGAAGAGCTTATTTTGGAAAACCTTTTTGAGTCTTGGGTCTTTGATATGTTCAGTTTTGATTGTATAACTGAGGAGCTAATGGAGACTGTTGGAGTATAAATCAGGGCCAGGTCACAAGATGTGGATCTTGGTGCGACGTTGGTCAACCTCACCATTCATAAACCTATGATGTAATGCGTGCAACACTATTTTGATGAATACTGAATAAAGAAGAATATTTTTGTGGACATAGCCCAGGGGGGTGAACCACGGTAAAAACACGCATTTCAATGTGTCTGAATGTTTTTTTTGTTTCTGCAATTGTGAATGAATGATGAATGGTTATATGAATGCATCTATTAGAGTTTATTTATAGCACACAATACTAATCATGCAGAGTGAATGTTATTGAATGAATAAAATAATACATCTGATGAATGTTATAGTAGAATGCATGCTAAAGTAGAAGTAGGAGTAAAAATAACATCCCCAATCCCTTCCATCACTGTAGACATTTGCATCCTGCAGTCACCCATAATCCATCTCGGGTGAGACTATGCTATGCACTCTGTGCGCGGTGTAACCTTCTAGTTTACCAGAAGGGTTGATGGTGAATAGGGTTTTGTTGGATAACTAAGGTAGAACCTGGGTCAGCCCATACATCCAACGCTCTTCTTTCTTCCATTATTTCATCTTTGTTTTTAGATTTTGGAGTTTGTACATTTTAGTTCCCTAAATGTTTCTTCCATCCTACCACCATTCTCCCATTTGTTTTTGCAAGTCCAAGTGTGAGAGACAAAATTTCTTGAATTGGAAGGGAATGACTCTTGGTGTGTTTCCCTTGTCCCACTATAATGATATAGGCTAGTGGTATGATCTTGCATTGGGTAGTGCATATGATATTAAATTGTAACGTTTTCTCCAAAACTTCTCTATAAGCAAGAAGTTGTCCAAACATATTAATATGTGATGTGGCCTCCTTAATTTGTTATTCAAGGTGTGAAGAACATTTGATGTGGGTTCCTAAGATAAATCTTCCCATCCCTATTAGATATGTCTTGATGAATCGAGTTGAATTCCACATCGTAGCCATACCACTATCCATGTCTTTAGATTTGATTGAGTGGATTCTGCATTAATTCCAACATTTTTCTCCTATATTAAGCATTTTTTCAGAGTTGCATTTAGTTTCTTATAGGAGCATTATGTCTAAATTTTCTTGTAGTATTTTGTGTAATAAGAGATGATGATTTCCTTTGTTGTCAATACCTCTTATATTCACATCCAACTAGCATTTGTGGGATGGATTAGAGACTTGTACATGAGAAAGAATTTGTCTAACCTAAGTTAATCCAAATGGATTCCATGTCTTGTGTCTTTTTCTTATTTCTTTGCATCCTTCTTGGTTTTCCCTTCCTCTTCCACTTCTTTTCCTAGGTTTCAGATGGATTGTTCTAATGTCTGGTCCATGCGACTACCTTTTACTAGAGGTTTTTACTCCCCCTTTAGCCTTTGTTACATCACCTCTTTCTAGCATTGTGTGTTCTTCTTTGGGGGGAGGCTATCAAGATATTCCTACTCGAACTTTTCATGCAGTCGTATTTTTGCTCATGTCTACCATTTCTATGTCTTCCTAAGTATCACTAGAGTGTTCATTTACCTCACTAGAGGATGTTTTATTGTTGTGGTCTTACCCTTAACTGTTCTATATCTACATGGGAGTTACCTATTCTACTACTTTTGTTTTCCTTCTTTTTCTTTCTGAGCCATCTAATATAGTTGGGTTAGGTTTTCATTCCCTCCTCTTGCCTTTTATTTGTAGGGTTAAGATATTTTTCTTGTGTTTTGGCACCTACTAGTTCCTTTTCTCAGATGGTTTCCTTTTGGAGGGGGATTGTGTTTTATTGAAGGGTATAAAAACTATTTTTTTTTTCTTTTGGGGGTCTTTGCCTCCAGGATATGGATTTTTTTTTCTATTGGTCCTTTGATTTCCCTAGGATTCTTGAAAAAGATACTCATCTTTGTCTCTAATGATTTATCTTTATTAATGACCACATTTTTGGGGTAGTCTTGAAATATATGGCCATGCTCATGGAACTTTCTACAAAGGAATAGTATGTGCTCATAGTCAAGTATATAGATCCATTCAACATCATGGTAGTTGATGCCAAAATAATTTGGGAGAACCTTTGATACATTCATGTAAATGTAGATGTTGGTGTAGGAGGTGTACCTTCCATAGTTTGTTAAATTAGATGTTTTAACATAGGATCCAAGTGTGTTTCCCATGCCCTTCATTGCCTCTTCATCCCAAAATTCGTATGGTTTAAGGTACATGTAGATCTAGTTTTGTGCTTAAGTTGAGTCTTCTTTTCTAGAGCTGAAGCATTGTGTCCAATATCACAGGTTGAGGTCAACATAGTTATAGAAATAAGGGTTGTTCTCAAATATTTGTTTTCTATCCTTTGTGCTAGTGAATATTTCCATGAAGAATCCTTTTGATTCAAGTTTGAGCTCTATCACTCCCTTGAGCTTCCATTGAGTACTAATCCACCTGGTTAGGGCCTTGTCCATTGACTAGATACCTTGAAACTTTTAAATCACAATATGATCACACATGTATTGGGTGTAATTTCCAAGACATGCAAATGTTACTTCATAGTAAATATTTTTTACTATTTTCACCTGAAAGTTGTCGATTCTCTTTTCCTATATTTTTTGGGCTGTGAGGGTGGAGGATCCATAGGGTGATCCTCAGTAACTACATCCTTCTATAGTTTTGTAGCTCCCATCTCTAGGGAGGCCATCCACATTGAGTAATGGGATGGTATTGTTAGAACACTTGAGCCACCATTGCTAGGGTTGGCTCTCCATCCCAATTCTCAAATTTTTAGTCACTATGAATTGGTTAGTACATACATGTATATTTATGAATTTATAAAAAAAACATTTCTACTTTTATAATTTATCTTTTTTTATTTATTTAGGCAAGTCTTTAATGACAAATTCATGTGTAATTTTTAATATTAACCTATAAAATTTGTACCATTTTATTCCATATTTTCATATAATAACTAAAAAAAACTTATGTTACCATATAATTTAAAACCCTCTAATTGCAATTTATTTATCATTATTTCAAAAATTTTGTATAATAATAAAATTAAATACTTTTATGTGACAAAATTATAAATTAACCTTGTCATTATGGTTGTCAAAACAAAATATATGTTATAGTGAGGGCTCATAAACAAACTCACTAGGAAAACTACACATTTAAAGTAAGTAATAAGAAGACAAACTCAAATATAACCTTAAAAGTGTCATGCTTTGAAAGAGACAAGCTCAAATATTATACATACATGATAATTTATTCCATAAAGGAAATAAATATACATGGATGCCGTTGCAAATATTTATTCCATAAAATAAATCAAGAGATTTGACTTATAAACTTATTCGAAAAATGAAAATTACCATCGCTATATATTTGAAATAGTTATATCTTTCGTGTGGTAAGGTGGTGGGCCTTGCTTGGTTGATGTATCAAAATATCCCCATATCATATCAACGTGGTTGAGGAATAAATATCTTACAATGTACACAACCATATAATAGACCTTATTCGTCCCACATGAAATTATTAATTGATTCTACAATAAAAGGTCATGAAAATGACAAGAAGAAAGGTCGTGCAGCTAAAGCAAATAATTAATAATTTCTGGAAATGCTATCAACCATAAACATCGCATTACATAATTGTCACTTCATGAAAAACATTTTTTTTAATAAATACATGTTTAAGTAGGTTTAGGGTTTGGTATATCGTTTGTTGTTTTAATCTTGTTGTGTCGAAAGATACTTTTTCAATATGAGGGAGATGTATAAATCCTTCTATGTTTAATATGGAGTTAACAAATAGCATTAAAAAAGATATTAATAAAAAAAATATTTCAGTATCCACTTTAAGTAAAATAATTCTATATCAACTTCAAAGAGAGAGAGAAAAATAGACACATAATAACTCGAAGTAAATTTATTATTTCATTTATAAGTGCTTTCTACTTCCAGTGTGTTGGAGATGTGTAATTCTTCCAATGCTTTAATAGAGAGTTGGCATTTGGCATTTAAAAGAATATTAATAGCAAGTAAAATGTTTATATATATACATATATGTAAAGTCATTGAAAGTAAATAAATTCTTATGGTTAAAACATTTGAATGGTGCTTTGTTCAGTATGAGGGAGACGTGTAAATCCTTCCCTTGTAAACATGGCAGACCTTCCTAACCTCCAAAGTCATCAAAACTATGGTGATCTTGGAATGTCTCTCTCAATGCTTTTTGAACATAGAAATGCAATTTTAAAGAAATCAAAGTAATATGTTGTCTTCTTAAGGTCCAATAGACCAATTGGTCTCACTAGACGTCATTCATCATCATAAAACTAGTGTAGGTCCATCGAATTCTAGATCCATCATGCTTCGAGAGGGATTAAATCCCCTGAGGTAAGAACCCTTCCTCGAGTTTTGCACCCTAAAATATTTTTTCACCTTAATGGATTTGATGCCTCTCAATGCATGATAGATGTGGAGTTAAGATAGATTTACACTGGTAAATATAATATGTCAATGTATTCTTATAGGTGCACCCTTTATGTGAGATAATGCACCATTTAAATGTGTCACATGTGTATGTGGGTTGGTTTATTGTATGGGTTAGCTATGTGAGTTAGGTGCATTACTTATGTTAGTTGTGTCACTTGTGTGCATGGGTGTATGTGTTAGGTGTGTGGGTAGGTTCTTAAATTAAGTGTGTTTCTATAGTGTATCTAGGGGAGTAATATGGGTTACCTATGGAGGCACCCAATGAGAATAATAATAGATATTTGGTTATGTATAATCATATATGGATGTCATTTCTAGTAAATAAGGCCCATGTAATAATGTGAACACAATAAATGTGAGAAAACTTACTTGACTGTGCCACCTACTAGAAGGTTCCTTCTCTTGTTGAATACATCTATGAAATTGTAATATAGAGTTTCCACATGGAAATAAACCCTTGATGCTCTCTTTATCCTTTTTCCCAACATGAGACCACCTTTCTAAAAATATTTTTTCGAGTTCTTCATTGGAGAGTGCCATCATCTTGCTATGGTTAAGTAACTTCCACCAAATGGCCACATCACCTACTAAATTATAATTTATCCAAAATTTCTAATGCTTTCCCCATAATGAATTCATATTTTTTTTTATGTATTCTTCAATTTTAGGGTCATTTCCATGAAAATACATCTCGCTTGCTATAACCAAAAAATAAAAAATTGGTTTATAAGAATAACTTATTTTTTAATGGAGCTCCTTGAGGTTGCTATTAGGTTGATATTATTACCACAATTATGAAATGCAACAATCAATATACATCTAATGGTGTTAGTTTCACTGAAATATGAACACTCTAGAAAAATATATCTGACCTACAAATAATGTGCTCATCCATGGAAAAACCATGAAAAATTGTTGATTTTAAATTGTCAATAAATTCACTTCTCAGACTCCATTTCAAATGATGTTTTTTTTTTTCAAATCAGGTGTTTTTTCAAGAGGTATTCAGATCTATAACATGTTCCTTCAAATTCTACATATAAAGTTTTAGGATGCAATATGAAGTGTGTTTCCCACTTTTTTCCCTTGAAAAATTCCGCAAAAAGAAAAAAATTCTTCTTTCTTTGGCCCAAGAAATAACTTTGGTACCAAATGTTAAGTGCCTCAGATTTGAAAATAGAATAACATACAATAAATCTAAGAACAATATATAATAAATCCACACTCTATTAATATGAAACCCTTAAGGTAGGGAAACACCTTACATTTGATCCTTTTATGGAAGTAATTCACTCTTGTTCACTTGCCTCTTTGAGGGGGTAATCTCCTGTTCATCCAAACTCCAAATA
>ML875203.1:5685-24423 GCA_009831015.1 Picea engelmannii
TGGCAGAGTAGGAAGCAATCCAGTATTACTCTCAGCACAATGGAAGCAGAGTACATTGCCGCATGTTCTGCTAGCTGCGAAGCTATATGGCTTCGAAAGTTGCTGACAGGCCTATTTGATTTGGAGATGAGAGAAACCGCGATTCTATGTGACAATCAAAGATGCATTAAAATGATAGAGAATCATGTGTTCCACGATAGGTCGAAGCACATAGAGATCCACTATCATTTCATCTGTGACATGGTACAGAGAGGATCCTTGAAGCTCTAGTACATTAGCATGGATGAACATGTTGTTGATGTGTTGACTAAGCCTCTATCTCGTGTAAAGTTTGAACACTTTCAAGATAAGCTTGGTATTGTCCGAAAGGACCCTCCCTGAAAGGGGGAGTAGATGTATTCCTTGCTTCTGACCTCGCTGTTAGACGTAAAGAAAGATGAGTCATGCTTCTGACCTTGTTGTTAGACGTAAAGCATGACGCCGGGTGATCCTTGCTTCTGACCTCACTGTTAGACGTAAAGCAAGATGAGTCATGCTTCTGACCTCACTATTAGACGTAAAGCATGACACCATGTGATCCTTGCTTCTGACTTCACTGTTAGACGTAAAACAAGATGAGTCATGCTTCTGACCTAGTTGTTAGACGTAAAGCATGACGTCGTTGATTTCTTGCTTCTGACCTAGTTGTTAGACATAAAGCAAGATGATTCCTCGCTTCTAACCTCGTTGTTAGACGTAAAGTGAGATGTTGATGTGTTCCTTGCTTCTGACCTCGTTGTTAGACGTAAAGCATGACGCTATGATTCCTCGCTTCTGACCTAGTTGTTAGACGTAAAGAGAGATGATGATATTACTTGCTTCTGACCTAGTTGTTAGACGTAAAGCAAGATGTGACTGACACTGGGCTACCAGCTTAACCACTGTGACATTGAGCTAGTGTAGTACTGTGATGAGGTATCATTTTTTACTGATACATATTTGATGCAGATGATGATAACATTCTTTCGAGAATGATGATGCTGTTGATGAAGAAAACTTCCGATGACTCGTAAATGTGATAGATAATGTTTCAAGATGATATTGACGATACTGTCCTCCAAATGCCACTGATGATGAAGACCTCTCTCGCCTAATGCTGATGAAGAATACCCTTCTTGTTAAGGGGGAGTGTTGAAATAATGTAACTGCAAAGAGCATTCTTATTATTATGGGATTAAATCCCCATTGCAGATTAATCTTGTCATTATTATTATTATTGTTATTGGATTAATCCCCATTGTGTATTAATCATGTCGGTAATTGTATAAGGACCAAATCCCCTTTTGCGGATTGGTCATCGGACAATTACAAAGGGAAGAATAAGAAGTCATCCCCAACAGTTATTATGGAAGAAACAAAATTAATTAAAGGTGGGTTTACCCACCTAGAGTGAGAGGTTGGCCCTGCCAGTGGTGACCTTTCACACGTGCCAGTCTTGTATAAATAAGAGGCTAGCGCCTCACTTCAAACAAACAACTCACTTGCTCATTTCTCTTATGAGGCAAGCTGCAATTACCAAAGAGAGGAGAAGAAGAGTGGCGCATCTCTTGGGGAGGACTTTTTGCATTGGTTTGAGTTATCTCTTGAACATTGTATAAACTATTTATGATAAGGAAGTTTTTTCTGGGTTTTCTTCCCCTAGAGGGTTTCCCAAGATAAATGTCGTGTCTCTTGTGAATGTGTATTTCTCGGTGATCTTGTTCTTATTATGCTCTTATCTATTGAAATGAAAAGAACTATAATAATGACATAAACATTAACAGAAATAAGCAGAGATGTTACTTTTGAAGAAGAGATAGCCTTCCAAAGATCCAGAGAATCTCAGATGGAAATTGATAGTGAGACAATGCCTTCTCCCCCTTTAGCAGTTCAGAGGGAGACAAACATTGTTCCAGTTGATCCAGTTGCTCCAACTGATCATGTTGCTCCAATTGACATGCCCAGAGATATGACAGTTGGACATAAAAGGCCTGCTTGGGCCCGACAAAATCTACAGGAAGCAGAGGGACATAAATCTCCTCAAGGAATAACCAGAGAGAGAAAGAGACCAAAGTGATTCTCAAGCTACCTTTCAGCCATGACCCACATCATTGACTCAGAGCCATCTTGTCATGGAGAAGCTTCAGGTGAACAAGTATGGCAAGATGCCATGACAGAAGAATATCAGTCTATATTGAAAAATGATGTATGGGATATTGTTCCAAGATCAGAGGGGAAGTCTGTAGTGACTTCCAAATGGATTTATAAAATCAAGCATGCAGCTAATGGAAGCATTGAGAAATACAAAGCGAGATTTGTAGCCAGAGGGTTCTCACAAGTAGAGGGAGTTGACTATGATGAGACTTTTGCTCCAGTAGCCCGATGCACTTCCATCCATTCTATCATTGCACTAGCTGCTTCCATGGGTTGGAAGCTACATTAGATGGATGTAAAGACATCATTTCTCAATGGTGAAATTGAGGAAGAAGTTTATATAGAGCAGCCATAAGGATTTGTTATACAAAACGAAAGATCTCATGTGTGCAGGTTGAAGAAATCCCTATATGGTCTAAAGCAAGCACCACGTGCTTGGTACGAGAAAATGAATGGATTTCTGATGAGTTTGGGTTTCAACAAAAGTGTTGTTGATCCAAACCTATATTATCACATTGATGGCAATGAGTGTTTGATCTTGGTCCTATATGTGGATGACCTTTTCCTCACCGGTTCAGAGAGACTCATTGTTGAATGCAAACTAGCATTGACTGATAAATTTGAAATGAAGGATTTAGGCTTGATGCACTACTTCTTGGGACTAGAAGTATGGTAGAGGACAAATGAGATTTTTTCGAGTCAAGGAAAATATACTGTGGAGATATTGAAAAATTTTGGTATGACAGAATGCAAATTCATGCCCACACCAATGGTGATGGATTTGAAGAAAATGAGTGATACTAATTTAGGAGAGATTGATCCACACTTGTACATACAATTGATTGGATCACTGATGTATCTGGTTAACACCAGACCAGAGATATGTTATGCAGTGAATGTGCTTAGCCAGTTTATGAGCCAACCGAGACAGACACACTAGATAGCAACAAAACATGTATTGAGATACCGACGAGGCACAGTTGGTTATGGCCTAAGATATGCCTCTAGTGTAGACTGAGCCTATAGGGATATGCCCACGCAGATTGGGCAGGGAGCACAGTGGACAGGAAAAGCACCTCCAGTTGTTGCTTCACTTTGGGGTCTACCATGGTTTCCTGGTGTAGCAGAAAACAAAGCTCTATGGCATTGAGTACCGCAGAGGCAGAGTACATTGCATTGAGTGTAGTTTTCTGTGAAGTAGTGTGGCTTCACAAAATTCTAACTGATTTATTCAATTATGAGATGGATCCTACTACTATTGATTGTGATAACCAGAGCTGTGTGAAGCTCTCCAAGAACCCTGTGTTTTATGATAGATCAAATCACATCGAGATAAAATATCACTATATCAGAGACATGGTGCAGAGGAAGACAGTACATGTGCAGTATCTTCCTACCCATGAGCATATCATAGATATCTTCACCAAACCACTTGCCAAGACGTAGTTTGAGTATTTCCATGAGAGACTTGGCCTGGTGAAGAATTCCTCCCTAGTTGAGAGAGAGTGTTGATGATTACAGCTGCGTGAGACATCCTCCAGGACACAACCTAAGAGAGATCCACCGAGATGGGTGTGTGGTTCCTATCTGAGACAGAACTGGAACGTTGTGCTGGCCTCATCCTTACAGAGAGTTGAGATGAACTCTAGATGATTCTCCTGTGTAATGTAGTGAGAAAGAATATCTGTCGAGTTAGACATGCCTATGGATGAGCACAAGTGAACGTGTGAAATCCCATGAGCTGGGTGCATCGTTCCGAGACAAAGTTGAAATGGTGTATTAGCCTCCTCTAAGTAGCGAGTTGAGATGATGAAATCTAGATGACTCTCCTCTGTAATGCAGTGGGAAAGAAGATCTGCTGAGTTGGACGTGACTTTGGATGAGCACATGTGAACGTGATCCTAGTGGTTGAGCACTAGTGAGTGTGGTTCTCATGTGAGACGCAGTGAGATAGAGATGTGGACATCCTTGTGGATGTGCCCCTAGTGGGTGTATAAGATCCCTTTCTATATTGTTCAAGAGTCAGACTTACCTATAACCCTAATTGTTATGTAAAGGGTACAGGTCGACCCCACCTTAATATAATAGATAATTAATGTAAAAGATAATTAATATGGTAATTATTAATTATATTATAAGTTATTGAGGTCAGTACCTGTTGTGCCAATAAACACTTCTGTTGACAGGTTCAGTCTAATATAAGTAAAGGTAAATTCCCCATTGAGGAATCATATCACAAGTGTGAGTTTGGAAATTTCAGCAAGTACTTATTCTTGGGAAAAGTTCACATCTCTCTTGGGCGCTAGTCTTCTAGGGTTTGTAAGTACCCTTTTGTGTGCTAGGTTTTTATGGTGGTGGAGGTCTTTCTCTTGAAGAATATAACAAAGGATTGGTTGGCTTTTCTTCCCTTCTTGAGAAGGGTTTCCCAGGATACTTCTTGTGTACGTGTGCATGGTGTTTCTTCTTGTGACCTTGGTTGCTGCAACAAATTGTTTATGGTTTAAGTAAAACACTAAAATGGAATGAACTTCATGCTTAAGCCTTGCCTATTGAAAAATCAATAATCACCACACTTCTTGATCTGAAATGGATCCAAACCGATGAATGGGTGCAATACTCGGTACCTACAATGCAATTCGACAATCACTAAAGGTTAAACAAATCATGTTGATCAAGCAAATGTAAATGTTGAATGAGACAATGTGAGAGGAAAAAAAAACTTGAAAAAAAACATGAGAAAAGCATGAGGAAAGGGAAATGAAGGGGCATGGTTGTTGGCCTTTCCCCTTCCCCCCTAACTCTCCCTATTTTTACGTTCACTCTCATTCTTAATGGTTCTTTTGGCCAAGAAGAGGAAGCACTAAGAGTAGGAATAACGTTGTAACCAAAGATTTATCGAAATGAAAGACTAAGCCCCCCATTCAAAGTTGGTTTTCCCAACTGGGTTTCTCGGTTTAAATTCGTGAGTTCATTGTGATTGATTGTTGTGTTCAATGCTATTTATCTCCATGTTAAATTAAATTACTTTATGGTGATGTAATGGTGTGAGAAATCATTTTTTGTGTACAAATGAAGAACTCCGACAACTTTGAAATGTTCATCATCCAATTCCCTTCAAATTTTGAGATCGATCATTGGTAAAATTTGTTTATTAAAAATATTGAAGAAGTTGCTAAATCCGTATTTTCATAGTTCTTAGTGTATTTTTCACTTGGAGGACATTATCTCTCCCTAAGTTGATTTTCTCATTGTTTGGGCTGAATTTACACATCCTCGGGTGTTTTACTTCATCCCTGGGCAACTTTACATCTCCTTGGATGTTTTACTTCGTGCCTGGACGAGTTCACATCCTCATGAGTGTTTTACTTCATGCCTTCACAAGTTCAAATCCCCCTAGGTATTTTATTTCAAGCCTAGATGTTTTCACATTCCCATGGGCATCTATATCATGCCTGAACATTTCCACATCCCTTGGGTGTTTTATTTCAGGTTTGGATGATTTCACATCCCTCTCAGTGATTTGTTCCCTCCCTGGCATCTTCACATCTCTCCTTGGGTGATTTTACTTTGTTGGTCGAATCCATTCATTTTCTAATCGACTCACCTCTTAGTGGAGTGATATTATTTTTGTTGGTCGACTTGTTGTTGTGTTGGTCGTTTTATTTCTACTAGTCCACTTGTCATTGTGTTCGTTGATTGTATTTTTGTTGGTTGAATTATTCTTGTGCTAGCCGATTGTATATTGGAAATCTCAGTCATGACTCTTTGCTTGTGTTAGTACTCTGCATTTTGCATTAAATCCCACATAGTTCATTGTCTATCAAGAATAATATCCTCTTCATGCTACCCACCACTATCATTCCTTGCCTCCAACAAAGTTACTAAGTTAACGAGAACTCTACAAAGTTCTTGTTTTTTAGAGGTCACATATAGTGGTTATTTTTACCCTTGAACCAACAAGTGGCACTACCGATAGCACCATTTCTTTGGGGGTGGTTAAAATTTCAACTTGTTGCCTTGACAACCGATATCATTGGTGAACAAAAACCTTAAAATTAACCATTGAATCAAAAAGTGATGCTACCAATAGCATCAATTTTTGGGGGGAGTTACAATTACAACTTAATTGAAATCGTGCCCTTGACCACTGGTATTATGGTAGAGAAAAAAACTCAAAATTAGTTCCTAAATCATTATTTGAAAATTTTTCTAGTAATTAATTTTTTTTTTCAAAAATTTCCATTAAAGAGAAATAAATTGAAATAATAAAAAACATCCACACACCATTTTTTGTTTTCAAATGAAAAAAAATTGTACTCCAATTTTAAAGAAGAAAATTACTTCATGCTACCCACCATTATCAATCATTGTCTCCAACAAAGTTACTAACTTAACGAGAACTCTACAAAGTTCTTGTTTTTTTAGAGGTCACATCTAATGGTTATTTTTACCCTTGAATAAAAAAGTGGCACTACTGATAGCACCATTTCTTTGGGAGTTATTAAAATTTCGACTTGTTTCCTTGATGATCGATACTATTGGTGAACAAAAACATTAAAATTGACCATTGAGTCGAAAATTGATGCTACCAATAGCATCAACTTTTTGAGGGAGTTAAAATTACAACTTAATTGAAATCATGTCATTGACCACTGGTATCATGACAAATAAAAAAAAATCAAAATCAGGGTCCTAAATCATTACTTGAAATTTTTTCTAGTAATTAATTTTATTTTTCAAAAACGTACGTTAAAAAGAATTAAGTTGAAATTAAAAAAAAAAAAAAAACCTGTACACCAATTTTTTTTAAATGAAAAAAATAAATTGTACCCCAATTTTAAAGAAGAAAATTAAAAAACAAAAGGTACAAAAATAAAAATTCAAAAAAAATACTACACTAACATTTTTTTTTAATGCATATATATATATATAAACAATTTAAAGGAAAAACTTAAAAACATTTAAAAATAAATAAAATAATTTAAAACAAGTTTTAACTTAAAAAACAAAAAAATTATTAAAAAGTAAAAACATTCTTAAAAAATAAACAAAAAATGAGTTTTTTTTTTGGGTGAGGGCGATTCTCGAAAACACACCTACCCTCATCCCTACCCCCTGCAACCACCACTAAGTCACATAATCTCCCTTCTCCCTCCCCCTTTCCCTCCACTCCCTCCCTGGAAAGTTCTAACATGTCGCTACTAGCGAGGGGCATGGGAGTCACAGGGAGGGGAGTGGCGGCAGAGGGGGAAAGGGATGAGGGGAGGGAGATAGTGACACTGGGTAGTGATCAGAAGGGTGGGGATGGGGGCAGGCATGATTACGAGAATCACCCTCTCCCCCCCCCCCNTTTTAATATGTTTTGTTCTTTTTAAATTAAAAGTTGTTTATTTATTTATTTATTTTTAATTCATTTTTTTTTGAAGTATTTTATTTAAATTAGGTATTTTAGTATTTTTTTTTTAATTATTTTGTATTTTAAATATTTTTCTTTTAAATTTTGTTTCTTTAGGGTTTTTGTTCTTTTCTTTTTTAAGATTTCTTTTTAATTTTTTTTTTCCTTCTTTAAAATTGGGGTACGATTTTATTTTAAAGGTGTTTTTTTTTTAGGTATTTTAGTATTTTGTTTTTTAAATTCTTTTGTATTTAAAATATTTTTTCTTTTAAATTTTGTTTCTTTAGGGTTTTTGTTCTTTTTTTTTTTTTAAGATTTATTTTTAATTTTTTTTTCTTCTTTAAAATTGGGGTACGATTTTATTTTGTTTTATTTTAAAGGTGTTTTTTTCATTTAAAAACACTGGTCTGTAGATTCTTTTTATTGATTTTTAATTTAATTTTTTTAAAAATAAAATTAATTACTAGAAAAAAATTCAAGTAATAATTTAGAAGTTGATTTTGAGTTTTTTATATGTCATGGTTTCATTTGTCAGGAGAATGATTTCAATTAAGTTTTAATTTTAACTCTCCCTAAAAAACTTATGTTGTTGGTAACATCACTTTTCGATTTGAGGGTCAATTCAAAGGTTTTTGTCCACAATGATATCGGTTATCAAGGCAACACATCAAAGTTTTGACCACCTCCAAAGAAAGGGTGCTACTGGTAGCGACACTTTTTTATTCAAGGGTTGATTTTAATGTTTTTTATGCAAAAATATGGGCCTTTTGGGTGAAAGTTCAAGTTTTGAGGTCACAGTTCTCATTAAGTTGGTAACTATGTTCTTTGACATTTTTTTAATTTTCTTTCACACTAAAGTCTCCAAAACAATAAGAAAAAGATTTATGCTTCTACTTGTTGTAGTGTTGTTTGAAACTAAGTAGACAAATGCTTATTGTGTGGCAAGAATGATGACATCTATAGTGGGTTCTAAACACTCCATGTGACTCCACAATGCCCTTTCACCTACTTGTGGATTTTATTATGTACATCATGTGCATCTGTTACATTCACTTCCTTGGTTTCACACCTATCCATTAAAGGACTGTTTGAAGCCCTTGGAGGTATACAAAACTATCAAGGATGCAAACAACATCAAAAGGGTGACTAAATTCAGGGTAGAAGAGAAAGATAGAAGAGGTTGTTGAACATATGATTATACTAAGCAAGGGGGGTGAATTCGTATAAGATACTTTTTACTTTATTTAACCATTCATTAACTTTAAATAGTAAATACATGTAAACTCAAATCACGATACACCAATTTTAACTTGGAAACCCTTGCAGGAGAAAACCACAAAAAACTTATCATTATAAATGTTTGTAGGCACCAACCTATTGTTAAAAAGTTTGTAGGAACCAACCTATTTGAGACACCAATATCCTTAGCTGAGCACCAACTCAACAAGATATTGTGTAGGCACCAACCTACTGGAGACACCGATCTCCTAAACTGAGCACCAACTCAACAACTCTTATGTAGGCACCAACATACTAGAGACACCAATCTCTTCCTTTGAGCACCAACTCAGTAAGACCTGTATAGGAACCAACCTAATATACTCATACAAAAATCACTTTTGACTTCACCTACATGCCTCATACTTCATGTATTTCATAGCATCATCATACCCTTAACTTTCATGCTCAAACACATCTCTTTGCTTCATACCCCAAACATAGATTCAAACCCTAGTCGGATTTAGCCTTCATTCCCTTGCGAACTTCATAGCATCATTCCCATAATATAATCCCATATTGTAACATCACAACCTCAATACAACTCACTTTGCAACAACATAGACCTTAGTCCTTCATAGTGCACCCTTAAAATTCCAAGAAAACTCCTTTTACACACCTCTAGACCCCAATAATAGTCTACAACATCTCTTGCGTACCTCGGATCTCTTATGTGCACCTCAGACTTGATTTGATCACTTGGATACTCTTCACATGTGCACACATATCATGTATTTATAATGTATATGTGCTCACTTTTAGGGCCAACCTGTAAAGACTAACTAGGCTGACCTGAACTTTATGGTTGGGTTGTCTAACATAAAAATTCATATCTCCTAATTACTAAGGAGTTAAAGGGAGTTCCATATACCTTTGGAAAGGTCTCAGAATAAGGTTTCTAACCATATAACCTATGATCCCATTTGAGATAGGTATTTAGAGTAAAAATTCCTTCAAAGATAGGGTATCCAAACTAAGCATAAAAAATCCAAAAACAATATTTCCAACAATGTCCATCTTGCAATATTTATCTTGGATGGACATTGATAAATATTGCAAGATGGACATGTGTTTTGAACATACACTATCAATGTATCATTGGCTTCCTTTGTCTTGAGCATACATTTCAAGTCCACATTCTTTCTTCTTTGGTTTTTCTTTCTTCATTTTCCACACTTTTGTGTATTCTTCTCTATGCTTGGTAAGAACATCCTCTTCTATCTTTTGTTTAGGAGACTTTATTGTATTGCTTTTAGAGTCACATGCTATGTGTTCATAGATATTTCACTTATAACATTCAATATTGTAATCAAGTAGGGGAGCAAATGAATTGCAGTTTCTATCAACAAACCCATCCGGGGCCATGAGAACTTTTGTTTTTTTTGCTCACATAATCATTTTTTGAGGTTTTATAAGAACCACTATTTTTATCTTTCACATGATCACTTCTTGCATAATCTCTACAATCCATTGTTTTATGACCAAAATTATTGCAAGAAAAACAATAGCCAAGAAAGAGATTTAGGTATCGGGTTGTGAAAGGTATTCTTGGTAGAACAACTCTTTTGAACTCATTCTTGTTGTTCTTGTAAGAATAATCAGGTTTACACTGGTCATGATTTCATTTCCTATTGTTGGTCATTTGAGAATATTAGCATAGCTATTAGGATTTTCTTCATTTTCATTTTCTAATGCCTTTGTGACCTTAGTGCTTACATTTCCCTCGAGAGACTTTTGTTTTTCGTCGTTGCCAAGACTTGTTTTAATGAATGGTGATCTTTGGAAACTCATAATATTATCTAATATTTCAATGCTCTTTCCAAACTGCAAGATTCTATTCAATTGATTAGTTGTTTTCTTTAGTTCCTTTCTTAAGGAAACTATTTCAGCTTCTAACTTCTCGTAATTTTCTTCCTTTTCTTTCAACTGGCTTCTCGACACTTATTCTATTTTTTTTCCTCTTCTAGTTGAATGTTTAGGATGATAACTATATTCTCTATTTATTCAAGATCATGATCCTTGTTTTCAGGTTTTTGCAATCACTCCTTCTACTTTATATTCTTTTCCCTGAGCCTGTCTATTTCTTTTGAGGCACTAATTAGTTCTTCTTCAAGATTCACTTCCTCTTAATCTAGATTTTCGTTCAAATTATCTTCATTTTCTTCATCAACAAGTTTTGTTTCCATGGTTATGGAGAGAGATTTTTCTTCATCATCTCTATTTTTCCTTTCTTTGTATTTTCCAAGTCCTCCTTTTAGATTTCTCGCAAATTGTGCTTCTTCTGTCTTTGATTCATAACTGGAAGAATCACTAGATCTCTCTTCATAAATGTTTTGTAGCTTGTCCCAAATATGTTTAGCTGATGTACACTACATTACCTTGATAGTCTCAGAATCTGATAGGCCACTCAAGATGACATATATTGTGTTTGCATTGTGTTCACTTGACTCCTTCCTAGCTTCATCGATATAACTTGTTGTGACAGATTCCTAGATACCAAACCCAAGGGCCATCAAATATGTATTCATTGTTATACCCCATGATGCATAGTTTGTTTGATAGAACAAATGAGCTTTGTTTGTAGGGAGACCTTCCTTACAATCCATATGTGTTTGGTAGCTTCCTTCCAGTGGTTAAATTGTTTTTGAAGGAACCAACTCTAATACCAATTGTTGAACTTATGTTTATACTGAGAGGGAGGGTGAATCAGTATAAGATACTTTTTACTTTATTTAACCATTCATCAATAATTCATTACCTTTAAAAAATACATGCAGGTAAACTCAAATCACGATAAACAAAGTTTAACTTGGAAACCCTAGTGAGAGAAAACCACACAGAATTATCTTTGTAAATATCGGTAAGCACCAAAATATTGTTACAAAACTTGTAGGCACCAACCTACTAGAGACACCAATTTCCTTAGCTAAGCACCAAATCAAAAAGATATTGTGTAGGCACCAACCTTCTTGAGACACCAATCTCCTTAGTCGAGCACTGACATAGAAAGACTTTTGTAGGCACCAACCTACTGGAGACACCAATCTCTTCAGTTGATAACCAAATCAGTGAGAACTATATAGGAACAAACATAATATATTCATACACATAGTACTTCTGATGTCACCTGCATGATTCATACTTCATGTATTTCATAACATCATTGTACTCTTAACTTTCATGATGCAGTGCCTCTCTTTGCTTCATACCTCAAACATAGATTCAAACCCTAGTCAGATTTAGCCTTAATTCCCGAGCAAACCTTGTAGCATCATTCCCATAATATAATCTCAAAATGAAACATCACAACCTCAAGAAAAAACACTTTGCAACATCATAGACCTTAATCCTGCATAGTACACCCTTGAAACTCCAAGAAAACTCCTTTTGCACACCTTTAGACCTAAAGAATACTCTCCAGCTTATATTACACACCTCATATATCTTCTATGCACCCCAGACTTCATCTACTTGCTTGGATAATCTTCAAATTTGATGTAGGAGTATCGCTCACTCAATCAAGCGAGCCAGCGCGTGGAGCAAAGAAAAGACAGCTGGAGAGCGCTAGCATTTAAACTTTGAAATATTTTTGATATTGGGTGCGCCAAACATTAATGCATTGGTGTAATGAAGTGCACTTGTACATTGTAATGGACCTTGAGCAGATAATCTCTTGTCCTTAGGTAGCTGAGGCATTTATTAGATTTAATGCAAGTAGATAAATTAATTAAGTCTAGATTAGACAGTTTTGCTTTCGAGAGGGAAAACAAAATATAGGCACCCTCCTTTGTATCATTGTAACATTAGCAACAGATGAGAATTCAGATTATTCAGCATTAGCATTCAGGAGCAAGAGGAGAGAAAAGCAGAGAACTGGTGAAGAATCCCCATGTATAGATATTGAATTAATAGGAGAGCTTTGATTCAATTCCATGGCTGTGATTATTCTCTGTGTATTGTTGATATTATGCTGTTGCATATTTGCTTCTTGCTTTTCCTATCTTCTTTATGTTGCGTATGTGATTGCAATACAAGTTCGATATCTGAGAGAATGATCGAATGAGTTTCAATTGTTTCTCTGTCTGAGCCAAGAGATTCCTGCATAGAGTGCAGTGAAATTCCTCCACATAGAGTGCGTCAAGGAGGCTAGATAGTTTAAATCTCATTCTCGTCCACCCATAAGTTGTGTTGGGTTATTTGAGCCGTGCAGGATAAGTGCAGGTCAAGGTTGGAGTCTCAGTGGCGATTCTGAGCAAAAGGGGTGAAGGATTTCTGTTGCAGGTGAGTGCTCAGAATCTGAAGACGTCAACACTTTGAGAGATTTTGAAGGTCGAGCGCTAGCAGTGTGCGTGAATCCTCCAAGGAGCCAGAGTGGTGAAGCTCAGGAGGAATAGTCCCTTGTGATTTCTGGGGAAAAGGACCAGGAGAAGATGAGCAGGAAAGGCTTCGGAGCAAAGGACTCTTCAAGAGAAAGAGAATTGACGACTTGAAATTTCTGGAGAGATTGAACCTCCAAGCGCAGGTAGAACCCATTTGCCATCGCATATCGACATATCGGGGTTGGCGAGTGCAAGAGTTGCATGCACGTCGAAATCACGAGTAGCAATTTCCCGATTCCGTGGGAGCCGTCGATTGTCGGAGGGACAGGTGGCACGAATCCAGAGAATCGGGGTTTTGGCATTCGGGGTTTCCAAATGCAAAGGATTTGCGACAGTTGAAATCGCGATCCCGCGATTTCCGATCACATGGAGCGTGAGGTGACGTGGTCGCGTGGGGCCTTGGGAGTGAGTGGAGTCCAGGTGGCGTCGAGTCGGGAGATCATCACCTCGGGGCTCGGGGGTTGGAAAGGTATGCTATTGACATCGCGAGTGGCGATATCCTAACCCATTGACCGTTGACCATCGGCATTCGGGGTTCTGGGTTTGATTTCACGAGATCAGTGCCACGAGTCTCGCGACATCGCGAGACCCGATTTCCCGAGACAATTGGCAGGAGATCAACAGGAGTGTCCTGTGGGTGATTGAAGATCCCGATATGGGATTAGAAGAGTAATACAACTCTTCAGGCCAGTGTGAAAGAGGTCCTGGTGAGAGCAGTTGGCCAGCGAGGGCAGCTTACGTCAGAGTGGTATCAGAGCGGGAGCGTCTTTTCTTTTTGTAGCAGGGACAAAGAAGATATAATGCCGCCCAGAAGAGAGAGGTAGTCACCTGATCGTGAAGACAGGGACGCCCGAAGGAGAGGAAGACCGACAGGTAACCCAGAGATGGAACGTCAAATACGAGATCTCAGGGCGAGACTCGAAGAGATGGAGACCACCCAAAGGCATGGAGTCGGCGCAGGAGAGTTTAGCGATTCCGATGTTGAAGAGGAAGTTGGACATGAGGTAGAAGAGGTCACAGCAGAAGATGCCTCGACAGAGAGGTTGATCAGAGCCATATCCAGAATGAGCTCGAAGACGAAAATGGACATTCCCGTCTATGAGGGGAGTCTAAATGCTGAAGAGTTGCTGGATTGGATCCAAGCACTCGACACCTACTTCGATTATGAAGATATCAAAGAGGAAAAGAAGGTAAGGCATGCAGTTACTAAGTTGAAGGGACATGCAACCTTATGGTGGGATGAGTTGCAGGCGGATAGGCACTGCAAAGGAAAACAAAAAATTAAGAGCTGGGATCGGATGATCGCCAAGATGAAGGCGAAGTTCATTCCGAGGGATTACCAGATCACTCTATTCAGGCGCATGCAGAACCTGAGACAGAAGATGATGTCGGTGAAGGAATACATCGAGGAATTTTATAGGCTCAACATTCGAGCTGGTCATCGGGAAAGTGATGACGAAAAGGTGTCGAGATACCTGAATGGGTTGGGGTACAACATTCAGGATGAGTTGAGCATGCTGACTATCCGGACGGTTGAGGATGCGTACCAGATGGCTCTAAAAGCCGAGGAAAATCTGAGCCGCAAGAAGGGACAGCGAGGGCGAGGCAGAAGCCAGCCCAAAGGAAAAGCTGTTGCCCAGAAAGGAATTCAGAAGCCCAAGGAGGAGTGGCAGAGGCCTCAAGGTAAGTTGGAGAGAGGTGGATCCTCACAGAGGCATCCAAAAACTGAACAAAGGCAGTAATATGCTGAGTCGAGGAGGCAGCATACCGAACAGGGTGGCGGATATGCTGACGCCAACGTAATTCCTCGTACTCGAGGTAGAGGAAGAGGCCACGGAGGAGTTATCACATGTTTTACGTGTGGTAAGGATGGACACAAGGCCATTGACTGTCCAGACAGGAAGCCAGACAGAAGTGAAGCTCACATCACTGAGGTGCAGTAGAGGCGTGATGCTGAGAGCGAAGATGCGGACAACAAAAGATCGCTTGGGACACACAAAATTCTTTTGGCACCTGAGAAAGAGGTGGACAGCTCAGTGCAAAGGAGCAAACTGTTCAGGACAGCTTGCACAGCCAAGGACCGAAAATGCAAAGTCATAGTAGACAGTGGGAGCAATGACAATCTCGTTTCATCCGAGATGGTGGAGAAATTGGAGCTGGAAACAACTAAGCACTCGAGTCCATATAAAGTCTCGTGGTTACAGAAAGGACATCGGGTAAGTGTCACTAAACAATGCTTAGTTAAATTTAAGATTGGGAATTATCATGATGAGATTCTGTGCGATGTTATTCCCATGGACGTATGTCACATCTTGCTGGGTAGACCATGGCAGTATGATAGAAATGTTGTTCATGACGGGAGAATGAACACATACACCTTAGAGAAGGATGGGAGAACCCATAGATTGCTTCCGATAAAAGATAAGGAGGTGAAGCCAGAAGTAACCAACATGATACTTCTCATGAGTGGGAAAGAGCTTCTCACGGAGATGGAGAAGAATGAAGCTTCACAATTCTTTGTTGTCAAGAAGCCAAGAATTGTCCTGACAAGCACAAGAGTGGACAACTTACCAGAAGAGATTCAGGAACTGCTGGGAGAGTTCGCTGATATCATTGTGGACGAACTACCTCGTTCATTGCCACCGATGCGGAGTGTGAGTCACCATATTGACCTCATACCCGGAGCAAGTTTACCAAACAAGGCAGCATACAGGTTGACACCTCAAGAGAACGAGGAGGTCAAAAGGCAGGTATAGGATCTGCTAGACAAAGGACTGGTGAGGGAAAGTCTCAGTCCATGTGCTGTTCCGACAGTACTAAGTCCAAAGAAGGATGGAGGCTGGAGGATGTGTATAGACTCTAGAGCGATAAATAAGATCACCATCAGGTACAGGTTTCCACTGCCGAGAATGGATGACTTGATGGATTTCCTGAGTGGGGCAAATTATTTTTCGAAGATTGATCTCAAGAGCGGATATTATCAGATCTGGATGAGAGAAGGAGATGAATGGAAGACAGCATTCAAGACAAACGAGGGTTTGTACGAATGGCTGGTCATGCCGTTTGGGTTGACAAACTTGCCGAGCACTTTTATAAGGTTGATGAATGAAGTCCTGAGGGAATTCATTGGCAAATTTGTGGTCGTGTACTTGGACGACATACTGATATTCAACAAGACCAAGGCTGAGCACTTGAAACATTTGGCCATTGTAATGAGGAGGCTACAGCAGGAGAAGCTGCTGATCAATTTGAAGAAGTGTTCCTTCATGCAGACAGAACTCATTTATTTGGGTTTTGTAATCTCGGCAAATGAGTTGAAGATGGATCCTGAGAAGGTTGAAGTAATCAGGAATTGGCCATCGCCGAGGAATGTTTTTGAGGTAAGAAGCTTTCATGGTTTAGCTAGTTTCTACAGAAAGTTCATTTGAAACTTTAGTGGAATTAGCGCCGCGATGATGGATACTGTGAAGAAGCGGCATAAGGTTTTTCATTGGACAACTGAGGCTGAGAGGAGCTTCAATCTGTTGAAGCGAAAGATAACAGAGCAGCCAATTCTGGTGCTGCCAGATTTTCAGAAGACCTTTCAGGTGAAGTGTGACGCCAGTGGATATGCTGTTGGAGGGGTCCTGAGTCAGGATGACATACCTGTAGCATATTACAGCGAGAAGCTGGATGATGCGAAGCTGAAATACTCCACATATGACAAAGAGTTCTATGCCATCATACAGGCATTGAAGAAGTGGAGGCATTACTTGATACCCAAGGAGTTCGTTTTGTACAGTGATAATCATGCATTGCAATTTGTGAGTCAGCAGGAGAAGCTGAACCAAAAGCATGCAAAATGGGTAGAGTACATGCAAAATTTTACATTTGTGATCAAACACATTTCAGGGATTGCTAACAAGGTAGCTGACGCCTTGAGCAGAAAATGTTTGATGCTGCAGGAGTTCAGAGTCAAGACGCTGGGTTTTGAGAATCTAAAAGACATGTATGCAGGTGATGCCAATTTCAATGAAGCATATGGGGCAGCTGAGAACCCAGTTCTCAGGGATCAGACTTCATGGATTGATTATATGATCCAGGAAGGATTGTTGTTCAGGGGCAATCAACTGTGCATACCGAATTGCTCCATGAGGGAGAATTTGGTAAAGGAAAAACACAGCGGAGGCTTAGCAGGTCATTTCGGACATGACAAAATGTTCGCCACGCTGAGCGAATCATATTATTGGCCAGGCATGCATGTAGATGTGAAGAGATTTGTTGACAGGTGCAGGATATGTCAACACGCGAAGGGCCAAAAGCATAACACAAGGTTCTATCAGCCGTTTCCCATACCTGAGAGGCCATGGGAGGTCATTAGTATGGATTTTGTGTTGGGTTTGCCGAGGACGCAGTGAGGAGTTGATTCCATTTTTGTAGTGGTGGACAAGTTTTCAAAGATGGCACATTTTATTCCATGTCATAAGACCAGCGATGCAACCCACATCGCGAATTTATTTTTCAAAGAAATTGTCAGATTGCATGGATTGCCGAAGAGCATAGTCTCGGATCGAGATACCAAATTCATAGGTCATTTTTGGAGGATGCTATGGAAGAAGCTAGGGACTAACTTGGCATTCAGTTCAGCTTATCATCCGCAGACAGACGGACAGACCAAGGTGGTCAACAGGAGCTTGGGAGACTTATTGAGGAGCTTGGTGACGGAGCATCACACCAGTTGGGATTAGATCTTACCACAAGCAGAATTTGCATACAACGATTCGATGAATCAAAGTACAGGTAAGAGTCCATTCCAGATTTTGTATGGGACATAGCCGAGAGGAGTTTTTGAACTCAGGGAGTCAGAACAGGCTGAAACTAGCAGCGCGAGAGCTGAGGAGTTCACAGAGGCGATGAAAAAACTTCACGCGGAGGTGAAGCAGCGACTGCAAAAGTCCAACCAGGAGTATAAGCGCAGAGCCGATCAGAGAAAGAGGAAACTTCAATTTGAAGTTGGAGACATGGTTCTGGCGCACTTGAGAAAATAAACGTTCCCAAGGGGAACATATAACAAGCTCAAGATGAAAAAGATTGGGCCATGCAGAATCCTGAAGAAATTCGGAGAGAATGCATACGAACTAGAGTTGCCAGAGGGCATCGGAATATATCCGATATTTAATATTTCGGATTTATACCCATACAGGGCCAAGGATACAGAAACTGGAACTGATGAACCAGTGGTCCAGTGGAAGAAGCAATTGCCAGTTGCACAGAAGCCTTAGATGGAGTGCATACTGGATAAAAGAGTAGGAAGGAAAACCAGAAGGAAGCAATATTTTGAATACCTGGTGAAATGGAAGAACCACCCAGTGGAGGATGCCCGCTGGGAAACAAAGGAAATCATACAGAAACATGGTCACACCGTGCAAGAGCTCATGGACAGGAGCCCATAATTTTTTTTGAGCCGAGGAGTATGATGCAGGAGCATCGCTCACTCAATCAAGCGAGCCAGCGCGTGGAGCAAAGAAAAGACAG
>ML875205.1:6960-18738 GCA_009831015.1 Picea engelmannii
GCGGACCGGCTCAGCCATGAGCGCTCCCTCGTCCGATACCTGCAAGGAACTCAGGTCAATCACATGTGTAGGATCACTAATATAATGTCTCAAAACAGATACATGAAAAACATCGTGCATACGCCTCAAAGAATTTGGCAAGGCTAGTCGATAGGCCACGGGCCCCTTCCTCTCCACAATATCAAAAGGTCCCATGAACCTAGGAGAGAGTTTAGCTCCCCTTCCAAACTTGATTGAACTCTTATGCGGTTTAACCCGCAAGAAGACTCGATCGCCGACCTCGTAACTACGGTCGACTCAGTGCGCATTGGCATAACTCTTCTGTCGATCCTGTCCTTCTTTAATCCTTTATCTTATGGCTTGCATTTGCTCTTCCATTTCTTGGATCGCTTCTGGTCCCACCCGGACCCTATCCTAAATCCAATCCCAACTCAAGGGCGTCCGACACGGTTGCCCATAAAGGAACTCAAAAGGCGCCATCTTCATGGTGCTCTAGTAACTGATGTTATAAGCGAACTCTACTAGAGGCAAGAACTCCTCCCAACGTTTTTGTTGGTCCATCACGTACATGCGCAACATGTCTTCCAAGGTTTGGTTCGTACGTTCTGTCTGTCCGTCCGTCTCTGGGTGATACGCAGTACTAAAGTTAAGTTGGGTTCCCAAGGCTTCTTGGAAACTCGTCCAAAATCGTCCAGTAAACACCGATCCTCGATCCGATATAATCTTTTTAGGCCCGCCATGCAGCCTCACAATCTCACTGATGAAAGCTCTCGCTATGTCAGCTGCCTGATATGTCATACACACAGGAATAAAGTGAGCACTCTTCGTCAGAGTGTCTACTACTACAAAAATCGAGTCGTGTCCCCTTGTCGTCAGTGGCAATCCAACGATAAAATCCATCGAAATAACTTCCCATTTCGATTCCAGAATGGCATGTGGTTGAATTAATCCTGCCGGGTGTCTATGTTCATCCTTTACCTGCTGACACTCTAGACATCTAGCCACAAGGTTGACTATGTCGGCCTTCATTCCCTTCCAAAAGAATAAGGGTTTAAGGTCTTCCCTCATCTTCATAACTCCTGGGTGAGCCATGTAAACTGGTCGATGAGCCTTGCTCAAGATCAACATCCTCAACTCGTCATTAGGCGGTACGTAAATCCGACCTCTAAACCTCAATAACCCATCGCTATCAAATGAATATCCCTCGTATCGTGGTACCATCATCGTGTTTGGTCCAATAAAGTCCTTGACTTCGGTGTACCAGTCATCACCATGCTGTAAGGTGAGAATCTTCTCACGTAGATTTGTCTGAAGAGGTAACACCGAAAAGATGCGTGGCCTTTGACTCAAGGCATCCGCGACTCGGTTCACTGTTCCCTTTATGTAAGTAATCTCGAAATCGTATTCGCTAAGCAATTCCGACCAACGCCGTTGTCGCGCGTTCAGGTCGCTTCACGTAAAAATGTGTTGTAGTCCACAATGATCAGTCTTTAATTCAAATTTTCGTCCAACAAGGTAGTGTCTCCAAACCTTCAAGGCATATACGATGGCTAATAACTCCAAATCGTGCGTCGCGTAGTTCTCCTCATGCCTTCTCAGCTTCCTCGAAATGTAAGCGATCACTCGTCCGTCCTGCATCAAGACTCCGCCTAAACCTTCCTTGGATGCATCAATGCATACCAATAAGTCTGCGTCCATGTCAGGGACCTTTAGTGTCGACGCAGTTGTCAACAACTCTTTAAGACTCCGAAATGCTTCCGCGCATTTCTCTGTCCAACGAACTTCTTTTTTTTCTTCTGCAATTCCGTGATCGGATTTTCTATCTTCGAAAAACCCTCGACAAACCGTCGATAGTATCCTGCTAATCCCATAAAACTACGCACTTCTGTGACATTTGTCGGCGCAGGCCATTCCATAATAGCCTCAACCTTGGTTGGATCCACGGCGATACCTTCGCCGGAGATGACATGCCCTAAGTAGTGAATCCTCGATTGGTAAAAAGAGCATTTGGACAACTTCCCATACAATTTGTGTTCTCGTAAACATCGTAGTACCAAGCGCAAGTGCTCTTCATGCTCCTACGTTGTCCGAGACTAGATCAAAATATCGTCAATGAATACTTGGACGAACTTGTCCAAGTACTCGCGGAACACCCCGTTCATCAAACTCATGAATACCCCTGAGGCGTTTGTCAGTCCAAAAGGCAAAATAGTAAACTCGAAATGTCCAAATCTCATCTTAAAGGCGGTCTTAGGGATGTCATCCTCCTTGATCCGTAACTGGTGATATCCGGATCACAAATTGATCTTGGAGAACACCGTCGCACCCTTCATTTGATCGAATAGATCATCAATTCTTGGTAAGGGATACTGATTCTTGATCGTGGCCTTGTTCAGTTGACTGTAGTCAATGCAAAGCCTCCATGATCCATCCTTCTACCGAATGAAAATAACCGATGCACCCCACGGTGACACACTAGGACGTATCAGTCCCAGGTCCAACAACTCCTTCAGTTGCATTTTCAACTCTTGCAACTTCGGGGTCGACATCCGATAAGGCGTTCTTGCTATCGGTTCGGTTCCCGGTTTCAGGTCTATGGTAAACTCCAGTTCCCTTTCCGGCGGCATCCCAGGCAACTCCTCTGGAAATACGTCCACAAACTCCTTCACCACCGGAAGGTGTTCTAGACCTTCCGCTACTCCCTTCTCGTTTAGCGCGAGGATCGCATAAAGTTTGCACCCCTTGCGCATACTCTTCCGTAATTGTAAGGAAGAGACGAACCGCAGGGAAACTCCCTGGTTCCTTCCTACAATCACACGTCTTTGTCCTTCGTCGTCAACCAAGCTCAACCGTTTTGTCTTACAGTTGAGTATTTCCTCATGTGTTTCCAACCAATCCATACCGATCACGACATCATAAGATCCTAAGATCGTGATGTACAAGTTGATTCTTGTGACAAACTCTCCCAGGTTAAGGGCACAGCTCGTACCTTTTCTCCAACCTTCTGGTTGGCTCCTGAAGCCATCTCTATGAAGCTAAACTCGTCCTAAACGACTGCCTTCTGGACGACATCATGCGAGGTTTGAGGCATCAAGACAATTAACCCTTGCACGAAGGCTGCAGTTAAGACCCAACGCGAACCTGATGACCTTAAGCTTCTCAGTGTTAAGGTGCGGAGCATACCTGAGTAGCTCCATAAATCGTGCCTCGTACTCGACACCATACGACCTCCCAATCGTAACACATTGAACTCATTGAGTTGACACTCAATGAATTCCTATGAAAGGTACCTCTCTCAAAACCATTCCTCGATTAATTCCCCAAACACGTCTTCAACGGTCATGTTCAGCTGCGGCAGGAGCGTCTTCCACCATAGAAGAGCGCTCCCCTTCAGTTGAAATACCGCCATGTGGACCTTCATGTTGGAGGTATAATCGCGAAGTGCGAGGCACATCGCCATATTCTCCAGCCATGCCTCGGTGGCTGCGCCGTCCGGGGCACCGAAGAACTCGGGAAATTTTACCTTCTCGAGTTCACGGTGGAAGCTACCCATAACGGTCGGTGCACGCGCTGGAACCTCAGGGGTGCCGGCACCCTGGCCTCATCTCGGTCCAATCTTCTGCTCAGTGCCTCGGACATGCGCTGAAAAGATCTCATCATCTCAAAAACAACGCCATCTTCTATATGTTCCTGTTCGAGCACCTGCTCGCCTTTCTGGGGGTTAAACCCCTCAGGCGTGGATGCTACTGGAGGCGTCACGCCTCCTCCCCTAGCACCCATCGTCGGCCTCCGCGGCGTTGTCTATCCATGATTACCTTCGCGCGCACAATCAACTCGATCAGCAACAGTATACTCAATCTAATCATGTCAACGAAATCCGTAGAAAAACCCAAGTCGCGGGTCGAACCTGGCTCTAATACCATATGTAAAGACCCTCCTTGTTTCGACAACAACCATTTACAACAGATGCCAATTTTTTTTTATTTTTTTTTTAAAGGTGTGTGCGCGTGTGTACAAGGGAACAATCAACGCATTTGACTCTGTGTCGCCACCCGACGACGAATAAGACGCAACCAAGATGAACATAAAAATACGACCAGGACGCGCGAAAAGTAACTGCATGCATAAACGACGATCACACGACGATAAGTAGAACTGACTACCCGCCCGTCCTACCCCGCAATGGTTAGGACCCCCAAGACACATAAGCAATGCCCAAGCCCAGGTTCCCATTGATTTTAACCATTTAAGGGCTCAGGGCTGGCAACTGTTCTGAGGAACATGGAGGTGTCTACATCCCGCCCGACACAATCAGACCACGCCTACAAGCCAATGATAAAACCTAACCAACAAGATTTCATTCAACAAGGTCATCCACATTAAGGCAGTTGGCGATCGTAAAACAATAATAACTCAATAAATTGCTCATTATGGTAATGCGCGGGAGGTCTACTCTTAATCAATGAATAAGCGAAGACAATTGGTGCAACAAGTGTGACCTTCAATTGGTTTAAACTTTAAATATAAATTGCAAATGCTCGCTATGATCAAGTCTAGTTTTTCAAGGTCAACATCCTAACTGCCATGACTTATAATCACTTATGGCAACCCTTAAATCGTAGTTTAATCTGGTAACTAATTTATTTAACAATTTAACTGTAAGAACGTTTATACCTTCATCAACAGAGCCTTGTTGCATTAATAATCTTCCGTACACACCCATTATGTCTAATGTCTAAAATCATGAAGGAACCTTCTAAATTAGCCATATAACAATTTATTGTACCATTATAAACTGCTGTGACATCATAGTACTATCTACCTCAATGGGTCTTACCATATTACTATTATTAAATTATTATTGTTGTAACTGATCTATTTTACAATCAATAACCAACAATTATGGGCATATATGTATAACAATATTCTAAGCACCAAATTGTGTACCTCTTAACAATAATTACACCAATTCCTCATCCCCTAGTGATAATAATAAATAATGATTATAATTTGTAAAAGTACCTCATTGCCCTTGGTTCAAAAGGTCGATAAGGACCCAAGCCCTATATTCTACCATCTAATTGATGGAATCGACCAACCATTGATGAAGGTGAGTTAAATATCAAGTAACAACCGGTAAATGGAGTATATGCATAGTCAAAGTCATAAGACGTGGAAAATACTCTCGGAATGTCGCCAAGTGGATATTAGGTTGGTAATTGGTAATTTTATAATTATCACAGACTACAACAATTGTCATAACAGAGTGCTGCGATGGTAAGGTTGGTAATATATTTAATTCCTTTAAGCGAGCTTACAGAATTAATAACCTATCCATTATTCTAGTGCTACTACGTAAGATAGCGTATTTGTTCCAATGACAAAAAAAATGGATATAATTTTTATTTTTTTAAGTTTCAGAACCCACCATTTTACCTATTTCTATCAATGAACAATTTTATGTTGACAAAGATTAGAAGGATCAAAGAATAAAATAAAATAAAAACTCAAGATATTAACCTAAATATCAAGAACGCCTTATAGGATGTCAACCCCGTAGTTGCAAGAGTTGAAAATGCAACTAAAGGAGTTGTTGGACCTGGGACTGATACGTCCTAGTGTTTCACTGTGGGGTGCACCTGTTATTTTCATACAAAAGAAGGACGGATCGTGGAGGCTTTGCATTGACTACCGTCAACTGAACAAGGCTATGATCAAGAATCAGTATCCCTTACCGAGAATTGATGATTTGTTCGATCAAATGAAGGGTACGACGGTGTTCTCCAAGATCGATTTGCGATCAAGGTATCACCAGTTGCAGATCAAAGAGGATGACATCCCTAAGACCGCCTTTAAGACGAGATTTGGACATTACGAGTTTATTGTTTTGCCATTTGGACTGACAAATTCCCTAGGAGTATTTATGAGTTTGATGAACGGGGTGTTCCATGAGTACTTGGACAAGTTCATCCAAGTATTCATTGATGATATTTGATCTACTCTCGGACAATGGAGGAGCATGAAGAGCACTTGCGCTTGGTACTACAGTGTCTGTGAGAGCACAAATTATATGGGAAGTTTCCAAATGCTCTTTTTATAGAACGAGGATTCACTACTTAGGGAATGTCATCTCCGACAAAGGTATCGTCGTGGATCTAGCCAAGGTCGAGGCTATTATGGAATGGCCTACGCCGACGAATGTCACGGAAGTGTGTAGCTTTATGGGTTTAGCTGTATACTATCTACGGTTTGTCGAGGGATTTTCCAAGATAGCAAATCTGATCACAGAATTGCAGAAGAAAAATAAGAAGTTTGTTTGGACTGAGAAATGCGCGGAAGAATTTCGGAGGCTTAAGGAGTTGTTGACGACAACACCGATACTAAAGGTCCCTGACATGGACGAGGACTTCTTGGTATGCACAGATGCATCCAAGGAAGGTTTAGGCGGAGTCTTGATGCAAGACGGATGAGTGATTGCTTACATTTCAAGGAAACTGAGAAGGCATGAGGAGAACTACGCGACGCACGATTTGGAGTTATTAGCCATCGTATATACCTTGAAGGTTTGGAGACACTACCTTGTTGGACGAAAATTTGAATTAAAGACTGACCATTGTGGACTACAACACATTTTTATGCAAAGTGACCTGAACGCACGACAACGACGTTGGTCGGAATTGCTTAGCGAGTATGACTTTGAGATTTCTTACATAAAAGGAATAGTGAATCGAGTGGCGGATGCTTTGAGTCGGAGACCACGCATATTTTCGGTGTTACCTCTTCAGACGAATCTACGTGAAAAGATTCTCACTTTACAGCGTGACGATGACTAGTACAAAGAGGTCGAGGGTTTTATCAGACAAAACACCATGATGGTACCATGATATAAGGGATTTTCATTTGATAGCAATGGTTTATTGAGGTTTAAAAGTCGAATTTACGTACCGCCAAACGACGAGTTGAGGATGTTGATCCTGAGAGAGGGTCATAGAGCAGTTTACATGGCTCACCCGGGACTCACGAAGATGAGGGCAAACCTTAAACCCTTATTTTTTTGGAAGGGAATGAAGGCCGACATAGTTAACTATGTGGCCAGGTGTCTAGAATGTCAGCAGGAAAAGGTTGAACATAGACACCCAGCAGGATTACTACAACCACATGTTATTCAAGAATCGAAATGGGAGGTTATTTCGATGGATTTTATTGTTGGATTTCCACTTATGGCAAGGAGACATCACTCAATTTTCATAGTAGTAGACACTCTGACGAAGAGTGTTCACTTTATTATGGTGCGTATGACGTATCAGGCACCTGACATTGCTAGAGTTTTCATCAGTGAGATTGTGAGGCTGCATGGTGTGCCTAAGAGGATTATATCCGATCGAGGATCGGTGTTTACTGGACGATTTTGGAAAATTTTCCAAGAGGCCTTGGGAACCCAACTTAACTTTAGTACTGCGTATCACCCAGAGACTGACGGACAGACCGAACGAATGAACCAAACCTTGGAGGACATGTTGCGCATGTATGTGATGGACCAACAAAAGCATTGGGAAGAATTCTTGCCTCTAGTAGAGTTCGCTTACAACAAAAGTTACCAAAGCACCATTAAAATGATGTCTTTCGAGTTTCTTTATGGGCGACCGTGTTGGATGCCCTTGAGTTGGGATAGGCTTGAGGATAGGGTCCTAGTGGGACCAGAAGCGATCCAAGAAATGGAAGAGAAAATGAAAACCATAAGACAAAGGATTAAAGAAGCGCAGGATCGACATAAGAGTTATGTTGATGCGCACCGAGTCGACTGTAGTTACGAGATCGACGATCGATTTTTCTTGCGGGTTAAACCGCATAAGAGTTCGATCAAGTTTGGAAAGGGAGATAAACTCTCTCCTAGGTTCATAGGACCTTTCAAGATTGTGGAGAGAAAGGGGTCCATCGCCTATCGACTAGCCTTGCCTGATTCCTTGAGGCGTATGCACGATGTTTTTCATGTATCTGTTTTGAGACATTATATTAGTGATCCTACATATGTGATTGACATGAGTTCCTTGCAGGTATCGGATGAGGGAGTGCTTACGGCTGAGCCGGTCCACATATTATATCATCACGTTTGATAGTTACCACGTCGAATGGTAGATTAGGTCAAGGTCCAGTGGGACAATTATAGTCCACACTCGGCGACCTGGGAGGATGCATATGATATGCGCCAGCAGTTTCCATTTTTGTTTGATAGATAGACATATGATACTTTGATACACTTATTTCGGCATTTATACTGAGAAACTTCGGGACGAAGTTTATACCAAGAGGGGGTGTATGTAACATCCCTCTCTGGCGCACTCAGAAAACTTATTCTTTGAGGACACTTGCTCGCAAGTGATCCAGACTATTATGATATTAAAACATTTGTCCTTGATTATGATGCGTTATGGTAGATGACATGATGTTTTACTACATTGACATAGACAGGTGCTATTGACTCGGTTTTACTGAGTGTCCAGGGTTTTGGACCTTGAGGATGCAGAGGCATCGACGGAACCCCTTGGACTTCGAATCGAGTCAGGGAGTGTGCTATTGGGGTTTGATGGTTTTACTGTGATTTTAGTACGTTTGATTAGATGATATGATGTGGACATGTTCTGACATGATTGTTGATGATGCAGGCTGACGATAGCTTGCCGACTAGACTCACATATGGAGTAAAGGGGCCACACACACGAATACCAGAGAGGTTGAGGGAGAGGTGTGGACAGCAGCCCTGCCACAGCCTACTAGCAGTCCCGCCGTGGCTCAAACTGTAGGTTAACGATTACCTAGTTCGAGAGGACCCACGATGCCGTGAGGGCAGACTGCGACAGTCGCTCACGATGATTCTAAGGGGCAAGCAATAAGGTGAGGGTCTTATTCCTTAGAAGCCCTTAGTCTCCCACAAGTTCACTTGGCAGAGTGTTGACTCCAGGGGTTATTGATGTCTACCAATCAGTCAAGAGGCGAGTGACACCCTTTGAGCACGTGGTGCATCCTGAAGGGCACGTCGCGCAAAAGAAACCAAAGAAGCGAGTGGTACCCTTGGAGCACGTGGTGCATCCTGAAGGGCACATCGTGCAAAAGAAACAAAAGAGGCGAGTGGCAGCCTTAGAGCACGTAGTGCGTCCTGAAGGGCACGTCGCGTTAATGATGATGAAGGAACAAACCTAGATGGCCCTAAGACATTTAACACATTAATAAATTATTAAACCACTTCCCTAATTAAATGTCGCCTAGTTCAGAATCTAAGTCCTAAGTCTAAAACTTTTGTAGGGGTAAAAGTTTGTCTACCCTTAAGAAAAATATCTTATAAAAATTAAAATAATAAATTTTAAACAAAAAAACCACTTAAGTAATAGTTGTGGACTTCATAAATTTTTGGGTAAAATGAAGAGAGTAAGAACTTAATTAAAATCTATGGATATCAAAGGTAAAGAAGAAATAAATTATTTAACTTGTGAAAGTGTAAAAAGATATTAAATTAATAATAAAAGGAAAAGAGTAAATAGYGCAACTGCCATTTTGRMTCTAATAAAAAGGGGAAAGAAGGGAATAATAAAAATTAGGAAACTAAGGAATGGGGGAAACATAATAAGGGAAAGAGGGGAACTTATGGTAAAAAGCGAGGTCAACATAGTAAAGAATCTGCAATTAAGAACCTTCTAATTTGAACTAAATTAGCAACATCATTTTAGGGAAAGTATTTAAACCTGTAATGGAATCTAGGGACACCTAGGAGTAAAAATAGGAGCAACTCTAGGTGGGTCAGGGAAATGAGACAATTATTAATTAAAGAAAATAATTAATGGATGAAAGTGGGGGATGGATGCCACTTGTACGAAGGAAAATTTTTGGAAACTTTTATTTAAAAATTAAAATTTAATGAGATTTGGAAAAGAATGGAAGTGCTAAAATGCTATAAAAGAAAGAGAGGAGAAGGAAGTGGGGGATCGGCTGTTAGCGTAACGTTACGCTGCCAAATTTGTGACTTGATTGATTACTTGTGGGGAGTTGGGATTTCCCAGCTCGGATAGGAGTGGTAGCTCGGCCTTGCGAGGCGAGCTGGGAGCTAGACGTACCATCTGGATAGTGTGTGGCCCCTTTGCGGCTTGGGGGGCTAAGGGGGAAGCAAAGTACCCCTAGCATTGGCTGGGAGGTACCGGTGAGGTCTCGACAGTCGGCGAGCAGGAGCGGCACAGAGCTCAAGTGCGGGATAGCGTCTTCGGGTTATTCACTGTCGGTCACAGGTACACAAGTGCGTTTTTTTGTTTAAGAATAAAAGGAAAATTGTTTAAATTTGTATATGAATCCTTATGATGATGACTGATGTGTTGAATTTTGGATCATCCCATTTCCTTGTTGTTGTTTTCTGCGCCTAGACTGTTATAACCCCACAATCCTTTCGATGAGTTATCCTTGGCTCTAGCATTCTCTTACTATTGGCTGCAATTTCTTATAGGTGTTCTTTAGGCATTTATAAATGATTGTGGGTGTTTATATCTGACTGTGGGCGTTTTTAAATATGGCTATGGGTGTTTTGTAATAATGTGGGCGTTTATATATTACTGTGGGCATTTTGTATTGTTGTAGGCGTTTATAAATTTCTGTGGGCATTTTAATATATGACTATGGGTGTTTTGTTTTAATGTGGGCATTTATATATGACTGTGGGCATTTATATCTGACTGGGGGCGTTATTAAATATGGCTATGAGTGTATTGGCATTCTGTTTTTGTAAAATTTAGTTCTGAGAATTCGTTCTGGCAATGAGTGTATTGGCATTTTCGTTTTGTAAAATTTGTTCTGAGAATTCGTTCTGGCAATGAGTGTATTGGCATTTCCGTTTTTGTAAAATTTAGTTCTGAGAATTCATTCTGGCAATGAGTGTATTGGCATTTTCGTTTTGTAAAATTAGTTCTGAGAATTCGTTCTGGCAATGAGTGTATTGGCATTCCGTTTTTGTAAATTTAGTTCTGAGAATTCGTTCTGGCAATGAGTGTATTGGCATTTTTGTTTTGTAAAATTTGTTCTGAGAATTCGTTCTGGCAATGAGTGTATTGGCATTTCCGTTTTGTAAAATTTAGTTCTGAGAATGTGTTCTGGCAATGAGTGTATTGTCATTTCCATTTTGTAAAATTAGTTCAGAGAATTCGTTCTGCAATGAGTGTCGGGCATTTTCATTTTGTATTGTTCAGTAAATTCGACTCTGGCAACCTCTGTCCCTGGAAAACGAAGTTCTCCCTCCTTAAACTATCATTGATTTCTATATTGTCTCATAACATATGCACAACGATTTATCTAATTTCTGGATTGCCTCTTAATTATAGGCACAACGTTTCATCCTTATTTTCTGGATTGTTTCTAATTGTATGCACCGGTGTACCCGCAAGGATTTTAAATAACTTTTACTTGACAACAATATCATCCTTATGGTGATACCATTTTCTTTTGATTATGCATTAACATCGTTTCAACTCCTTCATATAGGGTGAATTCCCAGCTTTATATTTTGGTTTACGGTGACAGCTATCCTTTGTTAATCTTGCTGCTTCCTTTTACCTTTATCCCTTTTGGATATTTACAGGTGTAGTAAAACTTTTATCCCTTACCTCAGCCCTCAATTATTTATTAATACCAAAGATAGGCCGATAAGATATCCACTGTCTCGTATGTTTTCACCATTTTTCTCTATAAATTTTATTTGGATAGATCTTAATATCGTTATTCCACCGTTATCTTTTGTTTTAACTT
>WSFP011462297.1:0-18737 GCA_009831015.1 Picea engelmannii
TATCCTTCGCTGTTTTAGGACAGCAAGCACATCATTTTCACAGGTTTCATTCAAACCTGTAGATTGTAGATACTGCACATTTGTGAATAAATTGTAATTAAATTAGTAATTAGATGTTTGATTTGAGTTATTAGTCTTTTGTACATATAATAGTTAGAGTAGTTTATAGTTGGTTTTTCTTATTTAGATCACTTAACTCAGATCAGCTTTCCTCTTCGGCTTCCTTAGGGAACCTTAGGGCGGCCAACGGAGCCGTTAAACCCGTCAGGGTGGTCCATTTCAAACGACTTGGGTTATTAGACAACCCCGGACCGGTTCCACTCTCTTAATTGACGGACGGTCATTTTCGCCCGTCAACACATCCTTAGGCCGAAACCTAGGTGTCAAAACCATATATACCAAAACCCTAGGTGTCTAAAACCCTAGGTCAACTTGACTCGCGTTTTTAGGGCTTCCTCAACCTGTCTTTCCTTCCTTCTCACGCAGTGCTCCAAAGCATCTAATTGTACCTTTTTTCTCTTGCTGAGTTATCCATGATCCTTCTTCCTTTTTGATCTATCATCCTTGATCTCCTTGTCCAATGACTTGCTTCCTTTTACTTCTCCCCATTGTTTTTGCTATTTTTCTCACTTCGACCCAATAACAGTCATTGTGTCCTCCTCGTAGTTCACATTTTTCCTTTTCTGCCTTGATATTTGGTTACTTCCTTAACCAAGGGCCAACACATGAAAACGCCTACAAGCTAACAAAAAACATCCACAATCCTGACACAATGGCCTTGGCGACCAATAATTGGAAACCTCTATGGTGCGCAAAACTAAAACGCGTTAAGGGGTTACAACCAAGTGACAACATCAATTACAACGAAAAATGCCTACATCAGGAAGCACCAACTCTGTCCATGTTATCATTCACCTCTGTCCTTCGGGGAATGTGATGATCCCCTCACCAGGAATCTTGTTGTCACCAGGCGATAGGCGTGACAGTAACCAAGGCGCAACACGACACATCTAGACCAATAACCCAAGAAAGTTTAACACACTAGGAGACTGAATTAAATAAATAAACACATGACGACTAACCCTAGCACCCAATCGATAGGTCAAAAAGACGCGAGGAAACTTGACGACTATAACAATCATAAAACACATTAAATTCTTTGTGTAACGAATTCTATTGCAACATACATCACTTTGTACACCTTAAAATAATCATTATCAAAACAATTATCTTAGTGTAAATGTTTTCCAACTCCATTATCAGATGAGTAATTTCCTAAGGAGAAATTTGTTATCTTTCAACTGAAACAAATAGGAAACATGCCTTTTAAAACAACATCCCCCCCCCCTGCTCTTTTTTTAAACTGAAAATGCTATCTTTTAGACTAAAACACTATATAAGATTGTTGTCTACTAGATCATTGTTTTCATCATATGAAGGGTTGTCTAACATATCAATATCAATATAAAAACGTTGTACAACATATAAATGATGTCACAATATAAAAGCACTAAAGATATGGAAATTATAATTTCACAAGGGATATATACAAGGATATAATGCATTCATTAAATTATATAAATTCGCTATCAAACTATATTGGCTATCATCAAATATTAAAAATGCGGTCAATATGTGTAAGTTGTCAATGATATTAAACACTATCATGATGTGGCAATCCACAATATTAATCGTTGTCATGTGATAACATAGATATATAATGGATACATGGTAACTCAATTATGTAATAATGTCGATATATAATCGTTGTCACAAAAACGTAGATATATAATCGAGATACATGGTAAATAAGATATATAATGGCTGAATAAATTTGCTATCATACACTTCAACAAGTAAATAACTGTTGTCTATTAGATATGTATATTCAATGCTTTCTGCCTAATATTCAGATACAAATTCAAAGTTGTCTATTCACATTTATGGGTAAAATGAATAAGGCAAAACTGGATTGGAAAAACGAATTGGGTAAAGGGAGAATGGTAAAACAAATTTTCAAAACTAAGCTAGAAAAATGAATTTGGTAAAGGGAGAATGGTAAAACAAATTTGGAAAAACCGAGTTGGCAAAACGAATTGGGCAGAGGGAGAATGGTAAAACGAACTTGGCAAAATCAAATAGGAAAAACCAAAATGGGTAAAGGGAGAATGGTAAAACGAATTTGGTAGTACAGAATTGGAAAAATGAAATGGGTAAAGGGAAAATGGAAAAATGAATTTGGCAATATCGAATTGGAAAAATGAAATGGGTAAAGGTCGAATAGTAAAACGAATTTGGCAATAGCGAATTGACAAAACAAAATGGGTAAAGGACGAATGGTAAAAATACAATCATTCTCAGGGTAAAAAATATGCATTCAATCTTATTGCTATCATTTATTAAAGGCTTGGTATCCCTGCACCATACATCTAATTTCGTTGTCCATATAATTGCTATCGACAATATTAGTTTGTTGTCGAGAATGTTGTTGTTATTACAATGGATGTCATAATAAATGTAAAATCGTTGGTTTAATAAATGTAATAGTTCACAGTCCACATAGTCTAGTGTGTGTAATATCATTGCCATACAAAGATATTAATAAGTTGTCATCTATAGAAATAAACACTCTGTCATACTGCAACCAAATCGCTACCTAAAAATGTTGGGGAAAAAAATGCTATCTCTATCAAATTATAATGAAATAGCTGTGAAAAAAAAATGAAATCATTGTGCAAAGGATAAAATATATAATCATTGGTAAATATTAATGCATCACTGATAAGGTTCTACTAAAACACAACATCCAAACCACATTTTTGTTTTTGTTTTTTGGCAAAAAGAAGCACAAAATGGTGGAGAAAAAGCCATAAAAAAAAACACAGAAGGGAATCAAAGGCAGTAAAGAAAAACACAAATTTGAAGCATAAAGACACATGATCTAGCCTGGTAAGAGTCTACCAAACGCAGTTAAAGGAGGATGAGATCGTAGCTAAAAAAGGAGCCATGATTTCACTGGAGCTGACCCACATTTTTGTTGAGATAATAAGCCAAGAAATCGATCATAGATGAATCACAGAGATAATCATTCAACCATGAATCAATCAACCACATGGATAAGTAAGGGGTAGTAAAGATTAGAAAGAATTTATCCTTCACTCATCATCCATGCACAAAAAAACACGGCATTAGAATCTATAGGCCTTTAAACACTGAAGTGACTTTCGTCGATTCGGCTCCTAGCCGACTGCTCAGGTATGGACTGATGAACTAGGGATAAGGGTGGAAGATAAAGCACAATCTCTTAAAAACAATCAATAAAACCCACACAGATAAGTTATTGAAATAAAAAATTGGGTTCGCCATGGGAAATCCAATTAGAAAACAACAAGCAAGGGGATTACAATACCATAGGAAAGAAGGTGCAACAAAATGCATGGAAATGAAATATTAAACCGACCATAGAGTAATAACATGAGTAAATTTCATTTCATTTCAAGTAATAATTAACCGGCGTAGCTTAGCCAAACGTGACTGCCTAGTAGTTTCAGTCCCATGTGCGCTCCATCCATCTTCTGCTTGCCGATAGATGTGACCTCACCGATACCTCCCAACCAATGCTAGGGGTACTCTTATTCCCCCTAAGCCCCCTGAGATAGAAAGGGGCCACACACATTATACTAAAGAACAAATAGCACCTGACTCGCCTCGCAAGGTCGAGCTACCACTCGTTACCCGAGATGGGTATCCCAAATCCCATAAGATAAGTCAATCAAGACAAAAATTAAGCAACATAACATTACGTATAAAATATCAGCTCTCCTCCTCCTTCCTTTATATAGAGTTTCTAAGTGATTTTTTTCCCAAACTCTCATTTAATTTATTTTTCATTAATTTAATTCAGAAAAACCTCCCCCATACACATGTCACCCATCTCCCTAGTTGCACCAAAAATTAAATTCATTAATTATTTAATTATTCCTATTTCCCTCACACGCCAAAAGCATTCCTAAAAATGCTCCTTGGTGTCCCAATATTCCCTTACACATTTTAAATGACTTATGCCTTTACTAAATTCCTAGTTGAGTTCATAATTAACAAGTTCTTAAAGGCAAGATTCTTTACTATGTCAAACATTTAGTTTTTTCCTTACGCTTCCCTTTTTCTTTATGTTTCCCCTTTTTCCCTTAGTTTCCCTTTTTTTTTTAGTTTCCCTCTTTTCCCTTTTTAACTAAAACTCAAATTAGCAAGTGTAGAAAAATCATTTTTTACCCCTTTTTATTTTTAATTAATAAATTTTAATTAGCATATGTAGAAAAAAAAATCAATTCCCTTTTAAAATTTTAATCCACCAATATAATTTGATTTTAATAAATTAATTGAATTTCTTACCACCTTCTCGTCACATGTTTAATTATGATTATTATTTTTTACCACAAGTGTCACTTAGACCTAGATTTTAATTTCTCTAGGTTGGGCCACATTTTTGTTAGGGAAAAATATGCTTTTAAATATTACTTGTCACATCATTAGTTCTAAGGCCATATAGGTTTATTCACTTACCGATTAAAAATGCAACGTGCTCTTCAAGACGCACTAGGTGATCCAAGGGTTCCACTCGCCTTTTTCCATTTTTCTTATGCGACGTGCCCTTCAGGATGCACTACGTGCTCCAAGGGTGCCACTCACCTCTTTCTATTTTCCTTGCACGACATGCTCTTCAGGACTCACTACGTGCTCCAAGGGTGCCACTCGCCTCTTAAGTGACTTGGTAGGCATAAAAAACCACTGGAGTCAATAATCCACCAGGTGATCTTGTGGGAGACTAAAGGATTCTAAGGAATAAGGCCCCTACCTTATTGCGGGCCCCTTAGAATAATCATGAGAGACTGTCACAGTCTTCCCTCATGGAATCGTGGGTCTTATCGAACTAGGTAATCGTTAACATACAGTTTGATCCACGATGAGAGTGCTAGTAGGATGTGGCAGGGATGTTGTCCACACCTCTCCCTCAAGTCTCTGGCTATCCTGCATGACCCCTCTAATCCACATGTGATTCTGGTCGAAAAGCTATCGTCATCCTACATCCATGAATGAATCATGTCAACAAAAATAATCAGTCATCATAACATATAATCATATGTAAATGCATCACATCAATAACATTCAAACCCAACAATCCTCTCCGTGACTTGATCTAGAGTCCAAGGGGTTTCATCGATGCCTCTGCATCCTCAATGTCCAAAGTCTTTCATACTGAGGAGAACCCAATCAATAGCCACTATCTATGTAAATACAATAGAATAACATATCATCAAGTCAATCATATCTCGTAATCGTAATCAAAATGACCAACAATATAATAACCTGTATCACTTGCAAGAAAGTGTCCTCAAAGAATAAGTTCACTCAGTGCACGCAAGAGTGGGATGTTACATACACCCCCTCCTGGTCTAAACTTCATCCTGAAGTTTCACAGTATATAAGTGTTGAAATAAAGTGTATCATAGTATCATAAGTCTATCCATAAAATAAAAATGGAAACTGCTAACACATAACATATGCGTCCTCCTAGGTCGCCTAGTGCAGACTAGATTTGTCCCACTAGACCTTTTTCTGATCTACTGTTCGACTCCGTAGTTGTTGAATGCGATGGTCCAAGATGTATATTGGCTCAGTCGTGAGCACACCCTCATCCGATACCTACATGGAACTCAAGTCCAAACATCTGTAGGATCACTAACATAATGTCTCAATCAAAGACATGAAATACATCGTGCATATGACTCAAGTATTAGGAAAGGCTAGCCAATAGGCCACAACCCTCTCTTTTCCACAATTTCGCAGGATCTCATGAACCTAGGAGAGATTTTAGCACCCCTTCCAAACTTGATCGAACTCTTATGCGGTTTCACCCGTAATAATACTTGATCGCAAACATCGTAACTACGTTCGACATGATGTGCATCGACATAACTCTTCCATTGATCCTGCGCTTCCTTGATCCTTTGTCTAATAATTTTCATTTGATCTTCCATTTATTGTACCGCCTCTGGTCCCACTAGGAGCCTATCCTCAAGATGATCCCAACTCAAAGGCATATGACATGGTTTCCAGTAAAGAAACTCGAAAGGTGCCATATTAATGGTGCTTTGATAACTATTGTTATATACGAATTCTACCAGTGGCAAGAATTCTTCCCAACGCTTATGTTGGTCCATCACGTACATTCGTAACATGTCCTCCAAGATTTGGTTTGTTCGTTCAGTATGCCCATCTGTCTCCGGGTGATACACAGTACTAAGGTTAAGTTGGGTTCCAAATGCCTCTTGGAAACTAGTTGAAAATTGTCTATTAACGTCCATCCACAATCAGATATAATCCTCTTAGGCATGCCATGCAGCTTCACAGTCGCACTGATGAAAAATCTAGCGATGTCAGGTTCTTGATACATCGTACACATAGGAATAAAATGAGCACTCTTCGTCAGAGTGTCGATTACCACAAAAATAGAGTCATGTCTCCTTGCCTTCAATGGAAATACAACAATGAAATCCATCAAAATTACCTCCCATTTCGATTCTGAAATAGCGTGTGGCTATAGTAATCCTGTTGGATGTCTATGTTCAGCCTTCACCTGCTGACATTCTAGACATATTTCCATGTAGTTGACTATGTATGCATTCATCCCTTTCCATAAGAATAAGGTTTTAAGGTGTGCCCTCATCTTCGTGACTCCTGGATGAGCCATGTATACTACTCTATGAGTCTCGTTTAGGTTCAAACTCCTCAACTCGTCGTTCGGTGGCACTTAATTCGACCTTTAAATCTCAATGATCCGTTGTTTTCCATAGTAAATACTTCAAATTTTGGTACCATCATTGTGTTTTGTCCGATAAAATCCTTTTCCTCTTTGTACCAGTCATCATCACGCTATAAAGTTAGAATATGTTCATGTAGATTCGTTTGAAGAGGTAATCACCGAAAATATGCATGGTCTCTGACTCAACGCATATACCACATTGTTCATTGTCCCTTTTATGTAATAAATCTAGAAATCATACTTGCTAAGTAATTTCGACCAACGTTGTTGTCGCGCGTTCAAGTCGCCTTGCGTAAAGAGGTGTTGTAGTCCACAGTGGTCCATTTTTTGTTCAATTTCCATCCAATAAGGTAGTGTCTCCAAACCCTCAAGGTATAAAAAATGGATAACAAACCCAAATCATGTGTCACATATTTCTCCTCATGCCTTCTAAACTTCCTTGATATGTAAGCGATCACTCGACCATCTTGCATCAAGACGCTGCCTAAGCCTTCCTTGGATGCGTCAGTGCATACCAAGAACTCAGCATCCATGTCAGGGACATTCAGTATTGGTGTCATTTTAAACAACTCCTTGAGCCTCCAAAATGCCTTCGTGCATTTCTCAGTCCCAACAAACTTCTTTCTCTTCTTCTACAATTCTGTGATCGAATTTTCTATCTTTGAAAATCCCTCGACAAACCGTCGATAGTATCGTACTAAACCCATGAAGCTACGCACTCATGGGACATTCGTCGGTGCAGACCATTCCATAATACCCTCGACATTTGTTGGATCCACGACAATACCTTCTCTGGAGATGACATGCACTAAGTAGTGAATCTTCAATTGATAAAACGATAATTTAGACAATTTCCCATACAATTTGTTCTCTCGTAGACACTATAGTACCAAGCGCAAGTGCTCATCATGCTCCTCCATCGTCCAAGAGTAAATCAAAATATCATCAATGAATACTTGGAATAACTTGTCCAAATACTCACAAAACACCCCATTCATCAAACTCATAAACACCCCTAGGGCATTTGTCAGTCCAAACGGTAAAACAATAAACTCGTAATCTCCAAACCTCTTCTTAAAGGCGGTCTTATGGATGTCATCCTCCTTGATCCATAATTGGCGATACCTTGATCTCAATTTGATCTTTGAAAACATTGTTGCACCCTTCATATGATCAAACATATCATCAATCCTTGGCAACGGATACAGATTCTTGATCGTTGCCTTCTTCAATTGACGGTAGTCATTGCAGAGTCTCCATGACCCATCCTTATTTCATATGAAAATAATAGGTGCACCCCATGGTGAAACACTTTGACATATAAGTCCCGGATTCAACAACTCCTTCAGTTGCATTCTCAACTCCTGTAAATCTAGGGTTGACATCCAATAAGTCATTCTCGCCATCGGTTCGGTCCTCAGTTTTAGGTATATGGTAAACTCCAATTCCCTCTCTGGTAGAATCATAGGTAATTCCTCTAGGAACATGTCTATGAAATCTCTCACCACTGTAAGGTGTTCTAGACCTTTCATTACTCCCTTCATGTTTAACGCATGGATCGCACAAATATTACATCCCTTGCGCATGCTCTTCTGTAGCTGCAAGGTAAACTCCCTAGTTCTAACCTACAATAACGCGTCTCTCTCCCTCATCATCGACCAAGCTCAACCATTTCGTCATACAGTTGAGTATCGCCTCATGCAATTCCAACCAGTCGATACCGATCACAACATCATAAGATCCGAAGATTGTGATGTATAGGTTGGCCCTGGTGATAGACTCTCCCACGTTAAGGCTATAGTCCATAACCTTCCCTCCAACCTTCTGTTTGGATCCAGAAGCCATTTATACAAAGATAAACTCATCTTGTTGAATACCTTTAACTTAATCCTTTTTAGCACTGCATAAAAAATGAAACTCTCGGTAGCACCAAGACCTATCAAAATACTAAGGGTCTGGTCAACGAATGTAGTTGACGTCTAGAGCATAGTCGAATGGTGCTCTTCTTGGTGGTTATTCACCACTGCATGAATCTTATGGGCCTTTCCCAAATGTCCCACAGTAGTGGGTCCGACTGATCCAGATTCTCTAGTCCTCTCCACTGGGCAGTCATGCTGGTAATGTGGCTCCCCACATTCCAACACACTTTCTTTGGTTCAATATTCTTGGTACCCGAAGTAGAAGCTGGATCCTAACACTGAGGCCAACACGAATGTGTTTCCCTTAAGTTTATTGATAAAAGGTGTGGAGCATACTGAAGAAGATCCAAAAATAGGCCTCATACTGGGGCACCATACAACTGCCCTATCGTAAGGCATTGAACTCATTGAGTTGATGATCAACAAATTCCTCAGAAAGATACCTCTCCTGGAACTGTTCCTTAAACAATTCCCATGACACGTTTTCGACGACCATGTTCAACTATGGTAGGAGCATCTTCCATCATAGAAGAGCACTCTCATTCAGTTGAATACTGCCATGCAGACCTTCATGTTGGAAGTATAATCACAAAGTGCAAATCAAATATCCATACTCTCCCACCATGCCTCGGCGGCTTCGCCATCTGGGGAACCAAAGAACTCAAGAAATTTGACCTTCTCGAGTTTGCAGTGAATACTAATGGTACTGGTTGGGCATGTTGTGGACCCTCAAGGGTATAGGTACCATGGCCTCATCTTAGTACGGATTGTGAATCAAGGCCTTTGAAAATCTCTGGAAGGACCTTGTTAGAGGATCATCATCCTTTACAACAATCGAATCCAACCCAAGGACTTGTTCTTCCCCTTGGGGGTTAGACTCCGAGGGTGTGGGCACCTCTGGAGTTGTCGCAGCACCTTCAATGGCACCACACCATGAATGTCGGTGCCGTCATCTAATCGAGATCACCGCATGGACATGTGAAAGTTTTTAATTAGTGCTAGGTTAAAACTCAAGGGTTTACTGCAATGGAAAGCGTGTCGATCCATAGTCGCAAGGTTGAAATCACTCTGATACCATATGTAGCAACCCCAATTGTTACGACTACAAGTGAAGAAAAAAGTGCAAAATTTTTTTTTTGGGGCAGGAAGGTAATAACGACAACAATTAAACCATAGAACTTGACGACGAACACCACGCTCGCAAATCAGGAAACTGACAACAACAACTCAACACATTAGCACAACGAACAACTGGGTGAAACATGTGGAAATCAAGATAGATGGAAACAACTACCCACCCGACACAAACATGACAATGCCTACAAGCTAAAGGACAACATTCACAATATCGACACAACGACCTCGACGACCACTAATTGGAAGCCTCTTCGGCCCGCAAAACCAAATCGCATTAAGGCGTTACAACCAAGTGCCAACATCAATTACAACAAATAACACCCATATCAAGAAGCAAAAACTCGAGACAGGTTATCATTTTCCTATGTCTGTCGGGGTGTGCGATGATCCCCTCATCAGGAATCATGTTGTCACCAGGCGATAGGCATGACAGTAACCAAGGCGCAACATGACACATCTAGAGAAATAACCCAAGAAATTTAACGCACTAGGAGACCGAATTAACTAAATAAACACATGGAGACTAACCTTAGCACCCAATCGACAGGTCAAGAAGACGCGAGGAAACTTGATGACTATAACATTCATACAACACATTAAATTCTTTGTGTAACAAATTCTACTGCAACATACATCACTCTATACACCTTAAAATAATCATTATCAAAACAATTAACTTAGTGTAACTGTTTTCCAAATCCAATATCGAATGAGTAATTTCCTAAGGAGGAATTCATTATCTTTCAACTGAAACAAATAGGAAACATGCCTTTTAAAACAATATAACCCCCCCCCTTTTTGTTAAACCGAAAATGCTATCTTTTAAACCGAAACATTATATAAGATTGTTGTCTACTAGATTATTGTTGTCATCATATGAAGGGTTTTCTAACATATCAATATCAATATAAAAACGTTTTACAACATATAAACGATGTCGCAATATAAAAATGCTAAGGATATGGAAATAATAATATTGCAAGGGTTATATACAGGGATATAATGCATTCATTAAATTATATAAATTTATTGTCAAACTATATTGGCTATCATCAAATATTAAAAACATGATCAATATGTGTAAGATTTCAACTATATTAAATGCTATCATGATGTGGCAATCCACAGTATTAATCATTGTCATGTGATAAGGCAGATATATAATGGTTGATGCATGGTAACTCAGTTATGTAATAACGTTGATATATAATCATTGTCACAAAAACATAGATATATAATCCAGATACATGGTAAACCAGATATATAATGGTTGAGATATAATCACACAGTTATTAATTGTTATCATAAAAATAAAATGCAGATATAAAAATTTGTTATCCATCTAGGTGTAACTCGTTTTCATACACAACAACAAGGAAATAACCATTGTCTATTATATATGTATATTCAACGTTGTTTGTTTAATACTACGATACAAATTCAAAGTTGTCTATTCACATTTTTGGGTAAAATGAATCAGATGAAACCGGATTGGCAAAACAAATTGGGTAAAGGGAGAATGGTAAAACGAATTTGGAAAAACCGAGTTGGAAGAACGAATTTGGTAAAGGGAGAATGGTAAAACAAATTTGGCAAAACCGAATAGGAAAAGCAAAATGGGTAAAGGGAGAATGGTAAAATGAATTTGGCAATACCGAATTAGAAAAATGTTGGTACAGGGGCAGACCCAGGGTTCAACTCCAAGAGCACACCAAAAATCCCTAACTATTGGCCCTTTCGGAAACACCTGTGAGGCAGATGCAATCTCACTCAAAGTAGCTATAGGGGTTTGCAGGACACAAGTGTCTACAACCAGAGGAAATGTCGAGTGAATTCACAACAACAACACAAAATAACCTAGTTATTCTTTATCTTCCTTAAACCTACTGCGCAAGTTATATTTCAGATCCAACACAATATCACAATAGCAGCATATCAAATGAAAAATAACACAACATCAATCACACATAACACAAGATATACATGGTTCACCCTCTCCCTAGGGCTACGTCCACATAACTGTGCTTTATAATATATTAAGATGAAATCATATCGTTCTTGTCTACACTCTTAGCTAATAGATCTTCTCTCTTCTCTATTCCCTCTTCTTTCTTCTCTCCTTCCCTCCTTCCTTGTGCACCTAGCTGTAGGGTCGATCTTTGCATCCAAATTATGATCTTACAATACCAGAAGGCTCTCACACTCAACACTTCTCTCTCACACAATAATACTCACTCTATCTTACAATAACAATGAACCCTCAACCAAATTAGCACCAACCCATCCTAGGTCCTTTAGACCTTTATTTATACATTATAATCAGTCACCAACATCCTTAGGTCAATACCTAAGTGTCAAAACCCTAGATACCAAAATCCTAGGTGTCTAAAACCCTAGGTCAACTTGACCCACGTTTTCAGGGCTTTGCCATCCTCTCTTTCCTTCCTTTTAATGCAATGCTCCAAAGCATCCAACGGTGGATTTTTCTACTTGTTGAGTTGTCCATGATCCATATTCCTTGTTGATCTATTATCCTTGATCTCCTCATCCAACAAATTTCTTTCTCTTACTTCACACTGTCTTTTCTTCTTTTCTACTCACTTATACCCATTATCAGTCGTTGTGTCTGTCACGTAGTTTTTGTTTTATATTTTATTATTTATTATTCACTTACTTCCATACCCAAGGGACAACAGGCCCCCAACACTCACCTGTGACTCATCCTGAGGGACTTCAGATCTGATATTCCTATTTTATTTCAACTTTAGACTGCGCAGGGCAACATGTGCCTTCTGCTCTGTCCCTCCCTTCTATGTGCAACCTGTCTTTCCTGTGTCTGTAACCTAGCTTCAATTGCACCTGGTACCTATACCCTTTTCCTTATACTTTTAGTGAGAGCTGTGAAGCAGTTGGTTTTCATAGTACAATTTCAATTGGCTCTCGTTCACCAAACCTTCCTTCCATTCTCCAGTCAAAGTATTCATCTGCACAACGCCTCCTTCTGTAACATAGGTAACCTCATATGGCCCAAGCCAATGTGTCTTGAAATTACCTAGATGCATCATGAAATTACTGTCATATACCAATACCATATCTCCTTTCTTGAAGGCTTTCTTCTTGATGTGCCTGTCATGGTAGGCCTTTTCTCTTTCTTTTTGAAACTGCTGGTGAAATCCTGCAATACATTTTCCTTCTTCCAGCTCAACCAACTGTGCAATCCTCTCTTTCACAATTCCAGTTTCACCCATATCTATAAAGGAAACAATTCTCAAACTAGGAACCAAATATTCCATGGGTACAACTGCTTCTAGACCATAGACCAATTTAAAGGGGGTCTGCATGGTCAGTTTCTTACAAGTGGTTCTATAGGCCCAAAATACTGTTGCTACTCTGAAATCTCAGTCATCCTTGTTCACACTGCATATCTTCGTAAGTTTTGTATCCAAGATCTTATTGAATACTTCAACTGTCCCATTTTCTTGTGGATGATAGGGTGTTCTCTTCTTATGGTGAACTTCAAATTCCTGAGTTAAGGCTTCAATAGTCTTGTTAATAAAATGTGTGAATTCATCACTCATAAGGATATTTGGGCATCCAAACCTAGTTATGATATCATCAAATATGAAGCACGCAACTATAGTTTCACTACAGTCCTTAACTTCTCTTTCTTCGGCCCATCTGGTCAAATACTCTATCGCAGTGATTATGTATCTATCTCTTGTGCGCTTCCTTGGTGGGTTTATAGGTCCCACAAAGTCAATGGTGCATTTCACAAATGATTGTAGGGTCAATTGTAGTGTTAAAGGCATTTCATCTCTTCTGGAATATTTCCCAACTCTTTGACATACATCACAGGCTCTGTAATAGTCCTTAGAATCTTTGTGTAGAGTAGGCCACCAAAGTCCAGACCTAAGAATCTTTTGCGTTGTTTCTTTTCCTGCGTAGTGTCCTCCTGCGATGCCTTCATGTTCTTCTACTAGGATCAATGATCTCTCTTCTTCCATAACACACCTCCCCAATATCTCATCAAGTCCCATATTATATAGTTCTCTAGCTATAAGTGAAAATTCTGTAGCGCGCACTACCGACTGTTTCTTCTAAATAATTTTATAGTCACTAGGTGCCATTCCTATTGACAAGAACTAGACTATCTCCATGAAGTGATCATCAACCTTCCTGATGGCCAACAAATGTGCATCTGGAAGTGTGTCCTCCAAACTAGTAGGCTCTTCTCCATGTTCCAACCTTGACAAGTGGTCAGGAATTTTTTTCATTCTACTTGGCTTAATCACGATCTAAAAATCATATTCCTAAAATAACCGAAGCCATCTACATATTCTTCCCCCCAACACTGGCTTGTGGACTAGCTATTTCAGCGTGAAGTGATCAGTACAAATTTTAAAGTGTCCTCCCAACAAGTAGTGGTGGAACTTTTGCAGTGCATAAACCATGGATAACCCTTCTCTCCCAATGGTGGTGTAATTTATCTCAGCTGTTGATAGCTTCCTGCTAGCAAAGGCTAACGGGTGGTCAATGTCTCCATCTCCTGGTTGTGATAACACAACTCCTAATGCAATAGAAGATGTATCAACATGCACATGAAATTCCTTGCTCCAATCTGGGAAAACTAGAATAGGCACAGTAACCATTTTATGTTTCAGTGTGTCGAAGCTCTACTGGCATTCCTCTGTCTAATGAAACTGACAATCTTTTTTCAAAATATTCTCCATGGGTGTTGTGATCTGTTCATAGCCTTTAATGAAATTCCTGTAGTATCAAGTGTGTCCCAGCACAATGAACAATTGTTTGACTTAAGTAGGAGGGGGTAGATCGAATATAATGACAATCTTGGATGGATCTACCAACAATCCCTGCTTACACATAGTGTGGACCAGAAGAACTCCGAAGGCTGAAAATAAGATGCACTTATTCAGGTTCAAGGAAATATGACATTGCCTACACTTATCCAACATTAGTCTTAGACATTCAATATGATTTTGTAATAAGCCAAAAACAGTCCAATCATGAAAATATGCTTCTAGGAATTTATGTAAAAACTCCTTGAATGCTTCGACCGCCACCCTGGAAAAGATGGTTGGGGCGTTACTGAATCCAAATGACATCACTCTATACTGGTAGGATCCCCATTATGTTTCAAAAGTGGCATTCTGGCGATCTTCCCTGCCAATCCGGATTTGATGGTATCATGCGAATCCATATGTAAACGAATATACCTCTTGTCCTCCTACAATTTCTAACACTTCGTCAGTGAATGGTGTAGGGAATGGGTCATGCAAACAGGCATCATTCAGCTTCCTGATATCTACACAAATCCTGATTTCTCCTGTCTTCTTGTCTTGTACTACCATAGGGCTAATCCACTCTGACTCTTCAACACGTTCTATGATTTATGCTTCCATCATTTTGTCGAGCTCAATCTTCACTTTCTCCTTATATTTAGGGTTCAATCTGTACGATCTCAGTTTCACTAGCCTAGCATCTCATTTCAAAGGGATCCTCATCTCTCCCATGGGCCCTTTAATTCCCTTCATATCAGTTAAATTCGTTGTAAACAAGTCTTTCTATTCATGAAGTAACTCTGTGATCTTGTCAATAGTGGCAGGATCCCAATAATCTCCAACATTTGCAAGTTTTGGTGTCTGCTCTATTTCAATGTTGACTTTCTTGATCTTGATCGGCTATCCAATGAAAGGTAGTTCAATTACTTGTCCTTCTATGTCTCTCTGTCCTTCTATTTTGACGATGTTTACCTTCCTTGGATCATCGTCTTTGTCAACATTGATATTGTAACAACCTTGTAGTTTCTGAAGAGGCGCAACCCATTCATCCTCTTCTTTCTCTAAAGGGAGGCTAGGTACCTCCTCAAATACATTTTGTCTTACAATTTGTAATGCTTGATCCACTGTAGGATATTGGCTTTCAAACAAAAAGGTGGTTACAAAGTTTTGGGTCATACCTTCCCAATCTGCAGTGATGAGACACAGTTATGCTTGTAGGCACCAATTGATAGGGGTTGTGTCTAGTGTGTTGATGAGTTTGTATACCCATTGTTCTTGAGGAATGCTTCTCCAATATTCCTCGCAAATTTTCACATGGTACTTCAGACAACTTCGACCTGTGTATCTAACTTCGCAACCTTCTACTTTCTCTGAAAATCACGATGTCATCATAGTGCAACATTGTACCCATTCTGTAATATTTTTTTTGTGTGTCCCACACCATCTTCCTAGAGTTTATTTCAAGGCCTCATCCATTGCCAAAAATATTTGCTGCGTTAGTACAATTTCTTCAAAGTCCAACAAGAATTCTTCTAAATGATTCGAACCATCAAAGGTGGGCAAGTTACTTACTGTTGTGATGATCCAACAAACTTCTCGGGTTAATCTAGCTCATCTCCTTGTAGATACTTCGTACATTTTGTTCTACTAGTTCTCCAGTGCTTCCTTTGAATATGATAAACATGCGTTGTCACTTCGCTAGCTCAGGTTCCCATTTGTCGTAGGATTAATGTAATCTTGTTGTCTGGCTGTTAATTTATATATGTTTTCTAGTTCATATGTGCGGTCTTCTTCTCTGATGGGTTATGTGTATGTTTGACCTTCATCAGGATCCAAATATGCAATGACCCAGATGCCATCTCCTTGAAACACAATTCTTCTTTTCTTTAAATCAACCACAGTGGAATTATTGAAAGCCCAATCAATTCCTAACAACGCGGCGTAAGGACAACTATCATCAACTATCTCAATCACCTCGAAGTTTGCAAAATTCCTTACTCTGTCAATGTCCATAGGGACATGTTCCAGTCTTCCAAAGGGGCTTACAAATTTCTGAGTAGCCATCCTAAGCCTAATAGGGGAATATATCAACTTAGGTTTTCCCATGAGTGCCCAGGTTTCCTTCGTCATGACATTGAATTCTGACCCTAAGTTGAGGACTACATAATCTATATCATACTCTCTGATCCGAGCATTAAGGTGTAGTTATTTATTTGTCCTTCTCTTTTTGGATAGTTGATATACTTCTTTATTCAGCAAAGGGTCTACCCTCCCTATCTCGTACTGTCTGGCCAAATTTTGTAGTTCTTGTATGGATTTTTCATCTTTAATCAACTCTATAAACATATTCAAGAAACTGACAAGTTTACTCACCTCTTTTCCATCTCTGGGAGAAGAATACTGATCAAATTCCAGAGGCATTCCACATTCTCTTACTTTTGGTCTTGTCTTCGATGACGAGCCTTGGTCTCTCCCAAATTATTTTCTTGCCTCCTCAAATATTTGTTTTTCTTTCTTCGCATCACACACTTATGTCTTCTCTATAGATTTATTGACTCCCGATTCTTCTGTAGTCTTTCCTTGGGTCACTCTGTATTCTCCTATAATAGTGCCTCCTCTAGTGATAAAAATGACTCTAGGATCTACTCCATGAGGTTCTTCTTTGATTAGTTGTATTTGCGGGTTCTGCTGAGGTCCCTGTCTCTCCTGAAGTTTAGCCAACAATGTTGGACATTCCTCGATAACATGCTCAAATGAGTTGCAATAGTTGCAAGTGGTACAAGGGTTATAACAGTCCCTTGCCAAGTGTCTTGGTTGTGTGCAGTTATAACAGATGATCTAACCTCAACCTCGACCCATACCTCCTCCTCTTCCTCTTCCTCAAAATCAACCATGAGGGTTGAAGTTTCCTCTTCCTGGAGAGTTATACTGCGTAGTGCTTCCTTATTGTTGTACTTCATATTGAATTTTGTATATATCCCTTGATCTTTCATGCATGAGGTCGTAAGCCCTACAATCCCTGTCATTGTGTCCTATCGACTTACAAAATGTGCACTACAGATTTGTGGGTGTCTATGATGGGATATCCAACAATACTGAGAGGGGGGGGGGGCGTGAATCAGTATTACCTACTTTTTCTTTTTACCTTCATCCATATTAAGCACACATATTAATTATTCAATTAAGCAACATATGATGAACAACAAACCCTTATGAACACAAGATTTTATCATGGAACCCAACAGGGAAAACCACCAACTTTTTTCTCATTAATAAAAGGTTATTTTACAAAATTGTTTTCAAGCTACAACTTGATGGAGAGACATTCCCCAAGTTTCTTCAGCTACAACTGAAAGGATGTTACCACACCCCATTTACCAGCTACAACTAAAAGGAATCACCCACACCCTCATTCACTAGCAACAACTGGTAGGAGGCTTCAACCCCCTGTTTAGTCAGCCACAAATGACAAGGAAGCACGAACTCCCTTTGTTCACCAACACCAACTGGTAGGAGGCTATGACCCCCTGTTTAGTTAGCTACAACTGACAAGGAAGTACCAACTTCCCTATAGGCTCCAACCTTCCCTTACACCACTGAACCACCCTTAGTTTATAATGAATTTCATTCTCTTCTGTACTTCACTGAATTTGAATCATACAACCATTGCTATATTTGTACTTTTCTGCTGCAATATTTGCTTGTATGGTCTTTTGTATCAAGTGTTGGATTGAATAACTAATGCTCTATCTTCTTTTGTTCTTGATCTTCAATAAGACATTGGCAGGCACCTTAGAAAAAATAGTTCTTCATCTTGGACTCTGCTCCTGTTCCTGATCTTCTAATATGAATCACAAAGACACATTCTTCTCACCACTTTTTCTCATTTATATAATCTTCAAACTGATGTGAAATTTAAAACATCATGTCCCTTTATTTGAACCATTATACCTTTTCATTTACAATTATAAACTAAACATTAATTAATATCATTTTTCCTTTTTATTATTTATTCATATTTTCATGATTTATTCTCTTTTAATCATGACTGTGTATTAG
>ML875214.1:8716-18736 GCA_009831015.1 Picea engelmannii
ACCAAGTAGATCTTAACTAATTCCTAAGTGTCTAAATATCCTAACATCTAGAAAAGGTCATGATTACCTGTATGTAGTTGTGGATAGGTTCAACAAAATCTGTGTCTTGATTCCTTGTAAAAAATAGGTCACAGCTGAACAAACAGCTCAAATGTTCTTTGAAAGTGTATGGGTTCATTTTGGTTTACCTACTTCTATTGTATCTGATCGAGACTCCAGATTCCTGGGGAAATTTTGGTCAAGCTTATGGGAACTTATGGACACCAGGTTAAAGAAGAGCACATCATTTCATCCATGGATGGACGGGAAGACAGAGTTGGTGAACAGGACAGTAGTGCATCTACTTCTGGCATATTGTAGCAAACATCCTAAGCTTTGGGATGAACATCTATGTTATGTACAACATGTGTATAATCGAGCCAAACATTCTTTTACTCAGAGATATCCATTTGAAACTTGTTTAGGGTACTTGCCAAAGTCTCCTTTGGATTTTTTCTTTGGAAAAGACATTGCAGCGGGAGGACACAATGATGTGGATAGGGCTACAAAGTTCATTGAACGGATCCAATTGATCCATCAGGCAGTACAGGAACAGTTGGAGAAAATCCAGGCCAAGTACAAGGTGAGGCATGATATGCATTGAGTTGATCATCAGTTCAAGGAAGGAGACCAATTCTGGTTATACATTAGCAAGGAAAGGATGCAAGGTGAAGGTAAAAAGCTAAAACCAATTCGTTATGGCCCTTTTAAAATTTTAGACAAGATTGGTATTAATGCTTTCCGGTTAGAATTGCCTCCATATATGCAAATATATTCAGTTGTAAATGTGGAAAACTTGAGATTGTATGAGCCTCCTATGATTGAGGATCAAGGTAAGAATGTTCAGATTCCTACCATCGAAGATTTTTCTCCTGAATATATGAACGAGTTGCAGGAAGACACCATATTGTACAAAAGCGTCTAAACTTCTCGCCAGGGCAATGTTAAGTATCTTCGAGTGGGATTGAAGGGCACAAATCCAAGTCAGGCCAAGTGTATGGAGACCAAAAAGGTGAGGAAATAGTATCCTCACTTAGTTACCAACTGATACCAAACTTTTGGTGGTCCAAAAGCTTCCAAGTGGGGAGGAATGATCCAGGAGGCTCCCCAGGCTCAGAAAATGCTCAAAAATCAAAGTTCTCATAATTGGATGAAACCAATTCCATTGCGACCGGCTCATCACGCTGATTTCGACTGTATATTCACTTTCTCAAAACAGACTCTGTATGCGAGAGTTATCACATTCTAATTGTATTCTCAAATAGGGAAAAAGTAAAAGGTCAAACTGAGAACACATGTGTCAATCCATGGAAAAAAATCTGCAAAGAAATGGACACATGGCAAAATTTTGGTCAAATGTTGAGGTGCCACGTGGCCCAAGCATGGGCAGCCATGTGGCACCAAGTCAAGTTCGAGTGGAAAGTTCCAAAAAAATGATTGGGGGTCCATGGGTTTTGAACCCACGACCACCCACCAAGCCAAAGCCTTTGGAAAAACTCCAACACCAACACGACATACATAGGACTTATTAACATAAGTCAAATATGTATATTATAAGTTTTGTATTGTATTAAGGTTGGCGCAAAAGGGGTTGGGGCTAAGCCCCAGCCCATGGTTTCATGCGATCTTGTGACCATAGGTCAGCAGAAAGGGGGCGCGGTCACAACCACCAGGGCGCATTTGCAGGGAAGGTCCCATGGCATGCGACCTAAGACTAGGAGCTAGCGTGTTTAAGGGGCCAACGCTTAGCCCTTTGGGATAGCGCTTGGCCATATGGAGTGTATATGACCGAGAATTGGGGGCGTGCACTCAGCCAAGGGGGATTACTGTGTAATTTTTAATTAAAAGTGGGTTTTTGACTTATATTTAGCCCAAAATTGGTATTTTCCTTGATATTATGACTAGAAAGTGGTTTTTTTGGGATATCTTGGCCATTTGGAGGGGGATTTGATCCAAGAAAGAGTCCAGGTCTTCAAGAGAAGTTAGGCTTCTCTTGTTGAGCCTGAAACTTATATAAACCAGGCCTTTTGGAGCTTGAGGGTAGCTTTTTGATACAAGGAATTTGAGGAGCAGTTTATGTATTTTGGCTTTTTCTCATGTTTTGAGAGGCCTTTTTGTCATGTTTGTGAGAGGAGTTTGAGGAAGAATACATGTGTCTGAGCAAGGAGGTCTTGCACAGCAGATCTGAAGTATGCTATGTAACAGCAAGGAGCCATTGTAAAGAACTTGAGCATTTGAAGATTAATAAAGAGGTCCTTCACTTGGAAGTGGGCCCAGAGACATAACCACTCATTGGTGAACTCTGTTATCAATCTCTTATTGTCTTTATCTCTTTTGTTGCTATTCATATCTCTGTTTTTACAGCATGATTAATTAATAGCTGAACTCTTTAAACATCTTTAAGCATCTAAATAAGACAATTGCTTATTATTCCTTCCATTTTTGGATCATTGACAAACAAGTTAGATAAGAAAGAGAATATTAGAAATATAAAGGATGAATAATAACTAAGTACATAGATAGAGACTATCAAACATACCTACAAGAAACTATTTGACTACTCTAAGTTGTTAAAGAAAGAAGTGTGTTATAAACCAAACCAACATTAAAAAATCCTATTAAGAAAGTCAAAAGTTTCAAATCTCCAATTCTAACTACTTCATCAACAAGATTTCAAGTGACAATGACCATGGGATACGATCATACAGTTCCACTCCCAATATATGAATATGATAAAGACCCTAATAGGCACTGGTTCATTTGTGAGAAGATGTGGAGCACTATAGATATAATCGACAAGACAAAGATGATGGTACAATTTTCATGTGTCCTTAGACATAGAAATTCGATATGGTTCATGAATTTTACAGATAATAGAATAAGAATGAAAGATGAAATCAATCAATATTTTATATCATTCTTTAAGACATAAGATGCCAAGGACTTGTAGCCCAAAAATCGAAAGAAACACAAAAATAGTCTCTTGAAACTATATGAGATTATGACAAAGGATTCAAATATCTACTTAGGTAAATTCCATATCTAGTAGACCAATAGTGATCAATGCAATGGTTTGTAACTGAACTCATATAAAGGATAAGAGCTTCATTAAGAATGCATGAAGTCAATACATTTGAAGAAGCTTTAAATAAATATTAACAAATGTTATAATCCTCCCCAATGATGTAATAAAGGCCAATTATATGTTCTTTCTATTCTTCTTATTATTATTCATTGATTTCATATGTCACCAATTGGGAGTTAACATGAGAACCCATACTTGGGCCCTAGATTATGGATGAACCTCATGGAATTCTCCATTGTATTCATTGAGGTAAGAATATATATATGGGACCATAGCTTATGGGTGTACCTACTTGAGGTAAGTTGTTCGATGAAAAAGGTAAATCCACATAGCTCAAACACAAGAAGGCAACAATTGACACAAATGGATCAAATACCAGTACACTAGTGTAATGTGTGGTTAAAACCCTCAAAGAGGGAACAATCCATGGTGCTAACCAATGCAACCACTTGAGGCAATATATTAATAGAAAATTAAAATAATTTAATTATGATATTATCACAATCAATCATCAACAAATGACCCTCCATGGTCTTTAAATAGAGACCATGGACCAATTGAGTGATAAGCCATGGATCATTATAGTCATTATAGTCATTAGTATCAAGGAGAATATGAACTATCATATCACTTTATGTCTAGATTAAAATTTTGATTGTCTAATTAAAAAATGACAATGCATAATAAAGAAACACACTTTACCTAAAGACACATTAAACCAAGTTGATCTTAAATAACTCATCAATTTTTAAATATATTATCATCCCCACTAAAGAACAACTTGGGATATGATTGAAATATTTACAATGGTGACACAATAGGAGAAGGAAGGTGGCATTAGAGTCTATCCCCCCTCAATTATGACTTCCTAAAATCCTAACATAGATTGAAGTTTCAAATTTTCTTCTATAAGAGACTTGGAGAAAATGTTTGCAACTTGATCATCCATAGGGAAATAGATCACTTAAAAAATACAATCCTAAAGAATCTTTTTGATGAAGTGCATGTCTAGCTCAATATGTTTGTTATTCTAATGCTAAACTAGATCTTTGGAAATTTGAATGGCACTTCAATTATCACATCAAACCATATTCATATGCTACTACTAGAATCCAAACTCTGAAAGGATTTTTTGAATCCATAAGGATTCTTTACTTGCACTAGCTAGTTCTAGATACTATACTTTTGTTGAATAAAGAGAAAGGGTGCATTGTTTTTTATGATCCCAAGGGGAAAGTCTAGAACCGATACTAAAAACATAACCTATAGTAAAATTTTGACCATCGGGGTCACCAACCCAACTGAAATCAGTGAAACCAACCAACAAAGGAATCCCCCTAGAATTGTATCGTATCTCAAATTGAATTGTACCCCAGATATACTGCAGTATATTTTTTATTTCTTTCCAATGGATTTCATGGGGCGTTTGTAAATACTAGGAAATAATAGAAAATCAAATATCAAAACATGTATGAGTCAAATACAAAAGGCTACCAACTAGTAATTAATGATACAAAGTGGCATCTACTTGGAGTGTTGTACAATTGGGAACAAGTTTGACTCCATACAATAAGAGAGACGAGGTTGGATTACAATATTCCATGTGAAAGTGGTGAAGAAGGTCACATGCATACTTAGACTGGGAAAAGGAAATTCTTTCCTTAGTTTGCAAGACTTGGAGACCAAAAAAAATAATGCAAATGGACCTAATTATGTTATTAAAATTCTTCTTAAGGCTTGATTTCACATGGGTTAAAAATTTGGGGTCACTTCCAGTGAGTATAATGTCATCAAAATAAAGAAAAATTATTATGATATGGTTACTTACTTTCTTGGTATAGACATTGGGGTCATAATAACAGCTAGAAAATACGGTTTCAAGAAGAAAGTTATCCATTTTATCATACCAAGACCAAGGACCTTACTTAAAGACATAAAGAGATTTTTTAAGGTGACAAACAAGGCTATGGTCATTTTGAATATAGCTAGGGGGTTGTTCCATGTCAATTTCTTCTTGTAAATCCTAATGCAATAAGGAGGATTTAACATCCATTTAATAGACCTCCAATTTATATGACGCGACAAGGACTAGAACAAGGTTGATTGAATCAATTTTGGCTATGGGGGAAAATATTTCAATATATTCATTGACTTCAACTTAAGAAAATCGTTTGGAAACTTATTAAGCCTTCTATCTTTCAACACTTCCATTTGATGCATACTTAGTTATATACACCCATTTACATCTAACAATTTTTCTTCCTTTTGGAAGAGGTACAATATCCCAAGTATCGTTCTCCATTAAGGAAAAATGTTCTTCATTCATTACTATGTCCCAATATGGATGTCGAAAATCTTATGTAAACATTTTTGGATCATGAGTCTCTGAAACTTGAGCCAAAAGAGAGGAGGCGTATTGGAATTGTGAGCATGTATGACGTTGATATGAAGGATCACCAATAAAATCACCAGACACTTCTCATGTTGTATGGACCCATATACGAAGCTATGGTTCTAATGCATGTTCATGTTCAATAGACCCAACTAGAAGAAGGTGAGCAAGAAAATGTGGATTTTCATCATTTATATCATCATCTAAAGAAGAAAATAGAATAGTATCAATAGCATAAAAGTTTATAATAAAATATGGCATAATCATGGAACATGGCACAATCATTGAATTAGGATCACAATCCTAGAGACATATATCCTAATAATTTCATTGGAATGAGGTTGAAGAAATCCACAACCATTTACATCTTCAGAATACCCAACAAAATTCACTTCTCACTCTTAGGTTGTAATGCTTTCCTTTTCTCATAACGAATGCGAGCCCATGCTTCACTACCAAATGCAAAAAAGTGGCTTACATATGTTTTAATTTTACTCCATACTTCTTCCGGTTTTATTTATTTTAAAGCCTCCATGGGAGTGAAATTTACTATGTGATTGGCACAAACAATGGCTTCCACCCAAAAATGAGGATTTAATCCCTTATATTAGATCATACAATTTCCCATTTTTTAATGTGTGATTCTTCTCTCGACAACACCATTTTGTTGTGGTGTATAGGGAACAATATGTTGTATATAAATGCCTTTTGTAGTGCAATAAATTGTAAATTGTTTGTTGACATATTCACCTCCATTATCTATTCTTAAATTCTAAAATCGATGTCTATATTGTTTTTATACAAGGGATTTGTAGGATAAAAACATGTTTAAAACCTCACTCTTAAGTTTTGAGAAATCAATTTAAGTGCATATAGAGAATTCATTAATGAAAGTTAATAAGTACTTGAATCCAAAGAAACAAACATAAGGAAGAAAACCACATAGATCACTATGAACAAGCTACATGGGGTTTGAGGCATGCCAAAAGGCACATTTGTCAAAATTGTCATGATGAAGTTTGTTGAGAATACAACTGAAACAAACATCATCTCTGAAAGAAATGAGAGGAAGACCAATCACAATATTCTTATTACAAAGTTCCTACAATAATCAGTAGTTTAGATGATGAAAAATAAGAACATATGGAAGAGATGATGACCCAAAGTTGTCAAATCCCTAAAAACTGGTAATATCATTAACAATTATGGTGCTAGGACATGTTTAGGATATTTAAAATCCTTGATTACAACTTTGTGAGGTGAAAATTATATTGCTTTACCTTCACTTGAGTGGGTGATTATACACCGATAGAAGGTTGCAAGAAATAATTGGAACACAAACTGCATCATTATAATGACCATCATCTAGTTGAATTGTTCTAGACCCTACAACACTAATAGATCTATCATCACCAACAAATATTTCTTTGGTGTTACATTCGTTAAAAGAAGAAAATGTGGCTTATCTTTAGCCATATGATAAGATACTCCATAATCAATAACATAGATGATTTAAGGATGGAAATTTATCTCAAACTGTAGAAACCTTAGCGAATATTACTAGTCCTTAATGTGAAAACTTTAAAATGTTTGGCGATATTTTTGTAAAAATATTCAAATTTCTGAGTATTTTATATTGTTTTTATAAAATTTGGGCTATTTCTCAGGTAAAAAAATTATTCTATAAAATTTGTGCGAATTGTTTTTAGAACAAATGGAAATCGATGAATCATTTTTTGGGAAAAAGAATGGAAACATATCTCATGGACGATATATAGCCCCTCAATTTTTCTATGAGATTCAATAAGCCACTCAATATAAGAAGAAGTAGATTTTGCATTGAAGGAAAAAATAGAAGCATAAAGTGCATGTCCATGAGAATAAGAGTTATAAGAAGAAGAATCAAAATTTTTGGTGTGCTTCTTCATTTGTACTTCTAATGTTTCCATCTTCTTAAAACATTTAGACTCCAAATGATCATCTTTCCCACAAAACTTACAGTGTCTCTCAATCTTCTTGCCTTTTGTTTCATTTCCTTCATCACCATTAGGAGTAGGAGTTAGATGAGAGGGTTTAGGACCCTTGTTTTGTTTGTTGTTGCGATCATTTTGCTTCTTCGGATTTTTTCCTTTATCCTTCTATTGTTCCACTAAGGCTTTGTTAGATGTACCTAGAGTGCTAATCATTCCAAGATGTAAGAGCTTATCTTTTTATCTAATCAAAGAATCACGAAAGGATTCAAGAGAAGGGATTTTTTGATTATCCCCTCGACTAATAAGAGTTTCTCTAGTGGAGTGAAAAGTAGATACAAAAAAAAATAGGCAGTTCCAAAATTAGCAAAAATAACATATATAAGTTGGAAATATGTCTTTGTTATCTTACATTCAACAAGTACAAATCTAATCATTTTGAACTTAGATAGAAAATATTCAATGCAAGAGAAATCATTATGATTTAAGACAATTACTTAGTTTTCAAGCTATTGTGTCCAAATCTCATTGTGTTTTCCAAACATAATATCCATGTTTTTCCATGCTCCATCAAGGGTCTCAATTCCTTGAAGGTGAAATGGAAGATCATTGGTTTTGGATATTTTGATTAATCCATGTGTTTCATCATTTTTATTATTGCATTTGTATTTCCTTAATGCATTAAGAGGGGAAATTTCTATTCCCAAGGTAACCCGACAGAGTCCCCTATTTCACAGTAAATCCTTCATATGAGATTTTCATGAGAAGTAATTTGAACTGGTAAGTAGGAGATCAGTTGGACTAGGCATATTACAATGTGCATATAAGATGGCTTCAAAAGTAGAAATTAATTGTTTATATGGAAAGATATAAAAAAGTGATTAGTTAAAAAAAACAATAAAAACAAACTCTACATGTCAAAGTTTTTTCATTTTGACGTAACGAATAAAAATAACCAAGCTGTTAGAACACATATTTCGTTAAATTTGGAAAAAATTTATTACACGGAATTCATCAACATTGAGTTTTTTGTAAATCTCCATATTAAATTAAGATGAGATAAACCAGCTAGTGACCATGAATAGGTCAAACATAGGATTGCTAGGTACAATAGTATAAATGCACAATAGGAATGTGAAATAAACTCTTATAAGAAATCGAATTGAGATAAATCATCTTAGTATGTTTAACATCCAAGTGAGATATTATTGTTATGGACAACAGACCCAAATCAATGTTTGAATTTGGTTCCTAATGACTCCATCCCCCTTGCCACAACCAAGGGGGGTGTGGGTGGGAGTTGTTGATCAAATGACGATGTTGTGAGGATTTCCTAAGTGGAGGGAGGGTGCATCCCTTGCATTTTCTTGGTAAAGGTCTAAATAGATATTAAAGTTTCCTGCTTTTTATTTCCTTTAAGAAGCATTGAAGAGGAGGTGATCATTCTAGTAGTGTTCAGTGGGGGAGGTAGTCTGAGAAAAACACATATATGTTGATTAATTGGGTTGGTTTTCATTGATGTCAACCCTTGAAGAAAGTCTGGTAGTGAATTCTGGTAGCACAATGGTTTGGGTAATGAACCCAAGTTTTTTTTATGGATAATGGTATGAGTTTTGAGATATTTGCAGGTAAGACTATTCCAAATGGATAGTACATGTCATGCCATTTTCGGTGGTATTTGGAATGTCACATAACTACTCATGGTTAGAGAGTTATGGCCATGTGAAGTTGGAGAACTCTCATGAGTCATCTAGAAGCCCCTAAAAGTCAAAGTGTTTTCAAAATAAATTATTTAAATAATAAAGTTGATGGAGAACTCCCTAAAATAAGGAAAGTGGAATGATACATGAAAGTATAAATAAGAGGCAAGGCTCTCTCATTTAATCACACTTGAACACATTGAATATATTTTTTTGTGTAAGGCTTATTGCAAGTACTCATTGATACATCTGAAGTTGTGAAATTCTGAGGTAGTATGAAGGGTTGACGGCGAAAGTTTCGAAATTACAGCGAATACTAAAAAAACCTAATTTATGAGGCGTATGCGAGCTAACAGTGTATTAGGGTGTGTACATATGCGGGTTGACAGTGTATTAGGGTGCGTACGTACACGGGCTGGTAGTGTATTAGGGTGCATACATGTTGGTAAAGCCATGTAAACTTGAGAAGATGAATATGCATAGATTCTAGATTCTGAGATCAAGCTCCTAGGAAGGTCTACAGTGCTCAGATACATCATATCTATCCATTGGTTCAAAAGGTATGTCTTATTTCTATGAATAGTTAGATTTTGATGTATGCATGAGAAATGGTTATGGATATTTGAGGATTCTCCCTAGAGAGACTAGTGGCTACATGGAATCTTTTGTATAAGTCAGATCTACAGAAATATAGTGTTGGTGTATTTATCATTGATACTTCTTGTTATAATTGAGGCACATCTTGTATTTCTTGGCATATGGCTAAGGGTTTGTGGTACATGGTTGAGAGCTTGTATTTGTGAATTGGTTGATGTATTGAGAGGTTAAATATCA